>JAHBCN010003393.1:0-75843 GCA_019359885.1 Listronotus oregonensis | reverse complement strand
AAATTATAACATATCCTTCCTTTTTGCTTTTATTACGGGTGCTATATTCCGAGTCAAATTTGGTTGTGTAATGCTCCTCCGTTGGGGAGCGAAAGATTTTTTTCCTTTTTTGTTATCTGTTAACTAACATTTCATACACCAATTCATTTAAAAAAAAAACAAAAATACAAAACATTCTATATATCACCATACTATGATGATTTTCTTGATACAGAAGTCTCGAGCTCGTCATCCTGAGGTCGTCCCTAATGGGGAATGGCGCTGAAAGCAAAAAAGTGGCAGCCAACGCCATAAGAATAAAAGAAGAAGAAGAAGTCATTTACGCAGTGTATTTATTTTATTTGAGGTTAGCAAAATACCGGCAGAAAATTGTTTGTTGTTTTGTCGTTTTTGACAGAAACCGGTTATATCTGGATTTTGTTGCTGCATTTTCGCAACTGAATGTGCATTTAAATAGCTCTATTTTTTGAAATATGGAGTTTCGATGCGGTTGGGCCGACTACATCGGATTTTCCCAAGAAATATGTCTAGCCCTTCTTTAACCCGATATAACGGGGTGTAACCAATGTGAATGGGTTGCCAACCTTGCTGCTTTGGAGGGGTGAGGGCGAGCTGTTCCCGAGCAAAGCCATCAAAAGAATGCCTACCTTGTTTTTGTCGGAAAACTAAACCATGGATTCGTATAAAATATCGATTAATAATGAAGGCGAGGATAATTTTTTAAAAAAGAGAAAACCCATAAAGGCGATAGCTTTCGGTTATGAGGGTTATGAAAAGGGCAACAGCTGATTTAAAACCAAAAATAACCAAGGGTATGAACGCAGTATTTACCGGTAGTTGGCGTTTAATCGTCTATTACTTTAATGTAAAAGGAACACCAATTGACGGTTTCAAAAACGGTTCAGAACGGGTTCTACTAGTAAGGTTTGTTTGCTATTCACTAATTATTTACTATTTTACACTTTTTGTACACACCTACGCATTGCATAAGAGCGCTTACGTTAAAAAAGAGGACAATAGTGGACTATTTGTGGATAACAAACAGACCTAAAAGGAATATAGTAAATTAGTGTTTTTTTACTCGTAGATCCGTCCTGAACCGTTCTTGAACTCTTTTTTTCTTTTACATTGAAGTCATCATGTAAAACAGTAAAACCGTTTTGGACTGTTCAAAGGACCTTTCAGCATATACTATAATAACCTGAAGAAATAAAGCAAAGCGCTGAAAACGTAGTCGCATTAGAAAATACAGCAACAGTCATCGCCATTGCTATATCTCTCTCACAGCGTACCTGATTCGTTTCACATATAAATTTAAAAAACAACAAAGTTAGGCCCTGATCATACGTTAAGCTATCATTTTGGTCTAGAGTTAAATCTAAATTATCCACAAATTAGGTTGGTGTAAATACTTCTGTAGTAATGACCGTTTGCACCAACAATTTTAAGGAACCCTTCGGGTTAGGTATTCCCATAGATTTTTGAATAATAGTAAAGATTACACGATAAACACGAACTTACGGTCAGACATTGGAAAAGGACGTAACGCGTAACTAAAGTCGATATTTTCCCTGTTGCCATTTGAAGTGAATTTAAACATTTCTGAATAAAATTGCCTTTAAGTTCTATATTTATAATAAAAACGGGCATAAAAAAAGATTACTAAATTTGGCTTTAAAATAAATAATTAAAGATAATTTTTTACATAAACCATTTTTTATTTATTTTTTTTTTGTTTAAATACGTTCGCACTGCTACATTTCGCCCCAAAGGGAAAATTTTGCAGGGGAATGTGGCAATGCCGCGAACGCGCATAGAATTTTACCCGTCCGGATAAATGGAATGAACTTGATTGGGTGTGGCGACGTTGCCCGGATTTTTAAGCCTTTGGTTTTTTTCAAAAACTATCTGTTAAAAATATTTACAAACTTATATTAAAACTCTAAAATGGTGGTGAATCGTTTTTGTAAAAAAATTGGACTATTTACACGAAGATGTGTCTTTTCATAGGTAAGTTAGGTTCTGTTTGTTTGGCAATGTTTTTACCAAGGTCAGTGGCGTAGATTTACAATACCTGAAGGAAACTAACTAGACCAAAAGCAATTTATTCATTGTATTGTTTATTATTTTATTAGAATATTATCGAATTTATTAGTTTGTGAGTAGGAGTAGGTTTATAATATTGTGGAAAAAAACATTATACAAAAGGATCATCTAATATTTTAGGTTTCCCTCAGATCCAATGAAAAAGAAACATTTGGTTTTTCTTGTGGGAATTGAAAAGGGACAACATTTCCAAAGCACCCTGTGTATGCTCGAACCATTTTGATCCACAGGATATTTTGTTTAAGGCAAATAATAAAATATTTAACCCTTTGACGCCGGAATTAAATTTAACAAATAAAAAGTTTTTGTGAGGCACCAACTATTAAAGGGAGTCTAAATAAAAATTTAATTACAAAAAATATTTTAAAAGTGATTTTAAGGCATTAGAAGGTGTTTCTTTAGGACACAAGGCACATGTATATCATAAAAAAATTGTTATAATCACATGATATATTTTAATTAAGCCCTTTAAAAAATTTACATAAGTCACCCTATTTATTGTGGAAAAGCTAAAACAATGAGTCCAAGGATAACTGAAGCCTGAATATTTTTAAAGTTTTCCCTTTAGATTGTTTTTGAATAGAATAAACGAATTCACTAGAGATACATCAAGAAAATAAAAAAAAAATGCGATGCCACCATTTTTTTGATTTGCGGCTAACTTCATAGATAGATTTTAACATATCCATTTTGTCCACAAATCCCATATTTGAGTTATAATCTTCACTAGTATGGGACATGATATTTTTTTGAAGATCCATCTTTTAGTTTTCTGGATACTGTTCCAAGAATCGTTGGATTGTGATGATTGCTAAGAATAAAACTCCTTTCTTATCTTTCCACTTTAAAAGACGATTCCGTCTTTACTAATTCTCCAATCACTCTGTCCTCTTTCCAGATCCTTATCTTCTTTCACGTCCGTTGGTGTATCTTTACTGCCTTTTCTTGCTGTCCCACATGCATAAATAAGATTGTCTTGAAGATATCTTTGTAAAGCCATTGAGTTGAAAAAATTATCGAAATGCAAATTATGTCCTTTTCCAATTAAATCCTTGGTCAAGTCTTTTGTAACTCTGAATCCTAAACTTTTTTCTGCTATATCCGATACTTACCGGTGTATATCTGAAATTGACACACATATCCACTCTCGTCAGCTCTAATCCACATCTTGTAGCCACGTTTGATGGGCTTCATCGGCATGTACTGACGAAGAGAACTACGCCCTTTGAATTTGATCATTGACTCGTCAATAGCTTGGTTCTTAGAGGGCTTATAAGAAGATATAAATGTATCGGAAAGTATATCTAATAATGAACGAATTTTATATAGCTTGTCGAAATTATCTTCATTTTTTAGGTTGTAAGGAATTATCATTAAGATGGATATTTTGACAATCCAAATGAACCGGTCTCTTGACATACATGAACTAATGAAGGGATCTCTGAGCTCTCGACGTGAAGACCAATAATCTCTCATACTCGGCAAACGTTTTAGGCCCATAAGCAAATTTATGCCCAAGAAAACCTTGATTTCTGCTGAATTTGGGCATAAATGAATTTGGATTGCCGCCGGAATTTTTGTAGAGCATACAAATTTGTTTGAAATACTATATGATTTATTAATTTCGTTGGAAAGATGTGTAAAAATATCTCAGTGGGGGATTCAACGTTATCTGGAAGACATGGTCCAAAATCTTCGGTAAAAGATTTCTGGATAGGAACACAATTTTCCACGTTGGAAGTCCAGATTGTTTTTTCTTGTAGAAATTTTCGTCTGAAAACCGCTAAACTGATTTCGTCATCACTATCGTATTGTTCATTATTTTGATCCACAGACCGAGCAATTTCATCTTCCAACATATCTTCAGCAAATACAACGTCCATTGCATTTATGTCAAGTACATCATTTTGATCTTCTTCGTCATCCTGCAGCTCATCATCTGAGCAGTCCTCAATATCAGACTCGGTGGCGGCCGGAATCTCCTCTAATAAAGTAAGATACTCCTCCTGGCCATTGCCTCCAGCTCTTGAAACGAGAACCGCTTCTTGTTGCCTGAAAATATTCAATACTTCAATGACCATGTAAAGTAATCCCAAATTTGCCTTGTGTCCTCACCAAGCTCGACCACCTCTTTTTTAGACTATATTGCCAGTTCAAGCCCTATAGTATTGTTCAAGACACATAATTTTCTTTCCAAAACCTATTTACAAACAAAAAAAGGTATCTACTAACCTGCCATGCCAAAAACCAAAACAAAACACAAAAAACAATAACCTCTAAACATCACGTGCGTCACAATAGATCACTCGATGTGCAACAATCGCAAATAACTAAAAAATTTGGGGCAAAATCCGCGGCAAACTCTTAAGAACCGTAAAAATACGTATCGGCTTAGACACGCCCACATGTGGCACCGCCGAGCGAACACTAAACGCTTGAGGAGAAATTATTTGATTTGTGTCCTAGCCTTTCGACCACTAGGATACAAAGGGTTAAGGCCTGGAACCATCCCAAAAATTTCACATCATATATTTGACAATCAATCTGTTGATGGAAGGTAATTATTATAGACTATTACATTCAAATTATTGTTAACGTTGTTTTGTATATTTACGAATCTTCGTAAACTTTGGTTATTGATTTAAAAACACATCATTTCTTTGGTGTAGGTCTATCTAATAACGTTTAAGCTTTTATGTTTAAAACAAGTACATCTTTTGACCTATTCATTTTTTAACTTAATTAATATTACTGTATTTTTTTTAGCTCTGACTCCACTTCACTTAAGACTCCCTAGGAAAGTGAAAGAGTATGTAATTAATATGGTCTTACAAAATCAGCAAAAGTTTTCTAAAGGTTTCACGTAAATATGTTTTTAATTTAATTAACTTTTAGGGATGAAGACATATCCATGGCTAATTGGGTGCATGATTTATCGAAAAATTTGACCACAGCGAGCGCTGCAATCAATTTAGCTGTCCCCAAAATATATTTTGTAACATGCCAATACAATTTTTCGAAAGTTTGAAAGATAATGCTTCATTTTGCGATTTTCTGAAAAAAAATCAAATTTGACAGCTAAAAAAGTCACGTGATCATCTTATACAGGGTGCCACAGATTCAAGTACATGCATGGGGATCTTGAAACCGCAAGAGATATAAAGTCGGTTAAATTATTGAAAAGTTGCGCATTTAGGTGCCTAACAACATGCCGTTTAGAAAGTTGTAAATTCGAGTACTTCCGGAGATATCCGAAAAACCGAAATTTTCCGATTTCTTTAATTTTTTCTGACGTTATTTAAGGAGATATGAAAATAAAGACACTTTTTCATGACCACTTTTTAAGCTCTACAAAACAGCGTTGAGAGATTTTGGTACGACGTTTCGTTTTCGTTAAACCATCATCAACTTTATTTTTTTTTTAAATACGGCACTCAATTGTTCATTGCATTTGTTTTGAAGAAGTTATAATCCCAATTACAATGATGTATACAACTTAATATTTTTTTGTTAAATAAACATATTTTCCATAAGAGACAATAAGTTAGACAAGGAACGCACATCATTTCTTATAGGGGCATTTCATATTTGTTAAAAAATATTAAGTTGTATACATTTTTGTTATTAGAATAATAAGGGGTTCAAAAAAATGAAATAAAAAAACCAGGTCCGTGTTTAAAAAAATAAGGTTGATGATAATTTAACGAAAACAAAACGTTGTGCGGAAAATCTCTTGACGCTGTTTTGTAAGAGTTTAAAAAGTGGCCACGAAAAAGTGTCTTTTGTTTTTCCATATCTTTCAAAATAACGTCAGAAAAAAATAAAAACGAAATCGGCAAATTTCATTTTTTTTCGGATATCTCCGAAAGTACTCGGAATTTTGCAAAAAAGTGGATATGGTTAGTCACGTAAATACACAACTTTGCCATAATTTAACCGACTTCGTATCTCTTACGGTTTCCGAGATCCCCATGCATGCACTCAAATCTGGTGCACCCTGTATACATCATTTGGCATTATTTTTCAAACAAAAACTTTTGGCAAAAAAAATTACCCGAATTAATTGGGGAAAAAGTTTCCCATTTGATGCGGACTTTATGGTTGACACTGTATATTATCTTAAATATAAGTAGATAATTTTTTATTTTGGCCTGATATCTAATATTTTATGTTATTGTGTACCTTATATAATAAAAAGTATCCCCAGTGTTTGTCTTTTTTTTTTTTTTAATTTGTGGCCCACATTTCTTTCTTTCGTCTGAAGGTATTCCTTAAATTCCTAATATAGCCAATCACATGGTTTATTTGACCATTTAAGGGATTACCTTGTGCTAAGGGTTTCTTAAAATTGTTGGTACAAACGGCCATAAGAAAAATAAGTCCTTGATTTAGTCAACGAACCTAATTGATCCTTGCGGTGTAAGCCAGGCTAATGGCCAAGCGCAAAATTTTACGTCGTTTGTGTATTCTTAGTGTGTGTATCTGAAAGAGGTCTTTTTGAATTTTTCCATTTAGCATGTGTATTTTCATTATGGAAGATAAAGCTTAATTTTTTAAAATCCAACTTTACATTATTAGGTAAAAGAACCTGCTGAATTTAAATCCACCACAAAAATTAAGGTAGCACACGTGTCTTTATTTTCTAACCTTAAAAACAGACTAAAAATCACTATATTCTAATCTTTGTATAGGCGGTTTTTTCGGTCGCTGATTACGAATCTGAAGTCGGATTCTGAAAATTTAAGATGTCGGATTCAAAATAGCAGATGTGTTTTTCAAGATAGCGAATACATTTTTCGAAAATCAACGGATTTAAGCCAAATATCGTATAAGCTGGTTTCCACTACGTCACCCCGCCGCTAGAGGAGCAGTAATTTGCACAGCTTTACTAATGCATTGAACAAAATCGATTACATACATTATATATTTTTTTAAATCGTGGCTATATTATGTTTAATATATTATTTAAATATTCTTTTTTCCTTCTAATATTAGGCACTACATACTGTGATTTTTTAAGTTGCTTGGAGCTATCTTTAGTTTAATACTGGTTGTGCCATTTATAATTTTTATTCATTAGACCCAGGCTCTAATAATTATTTAGGAAATACGAATAAAAAACGAGGTTATTTAGCAACAAATATCTATAATTTTTTTTTAGATTTTTACATAATAATCATCATTTATAACAAAAACAGTCTTAAACAAATTATTAGAATCGTATTTTATAAGAATATTAAAAATATATTAACAAAAAACTAACATAAAATAGTGTACTTACATTCACTAGTGACTAAGACCAAAGGAATGGCAAAAACAGAATATAAAAACAAACAAACAATTACAAGAGGTATAAAAACATTCACTTTGTCTTAGCCCCATGGTTGTAAATGTACGACCTTTTGACCGTACCAAGGACCGGCGCCTCCGTCGCTACCTGAGTGGTCGGAATCCTGCGAAGCTGCGACTGCTGCAGATGCTGCTGTTAGAGACCCCTGCTTAGCTGCCGCTACCTGTCTAATGGCTGCACTGTTCGAACTCTGAATTGCATTTATTTTTCTAGCAGCATCGTCTAAAAATAGAGACAAAGGCATAAGTAAAGGTGTACGTTAAATTTACTGCTAGTTGAAAATTAATACGGACGGTACGCATCACACAGATTGGATTTACATAGTTTCAAATAGGACTGTGTGAAATCGGTCCGATGACGATTAGTGAACGCACTCTTATTTAAAACTAAGGTAGTTCAAAAATCCGATCCATGAGATGCCTACCGTCTGTCCGGTGCCGATCAGTGGACTGCCTACCTGAAGGTGGAATATAGTGATTTAGTCAAATAACTACATGGTTCAATGCTTGGATAATGTTAAAGGTTGGAAGAGGAGATAAGGGTATAAAAATTTAAGTTTAAATCCTGTAATACGTATTTTTAAGAGAAACATTATTTACACGAGACTTCTCCTTTTTTTTAACAAAACGAGAAGTGTATAAACCTAATAACTTAGTAGTAGAATATTTTTTCAAATTTATGACAAACTTCTAATGCCATTAAATAAGTCTACAAATAAAAGCAAGTATAAATTATTTGATGTTTCTGGAATTAAGGATTGTTTTTAAATAGAAATATTATTGAAGCAATAAATAAAGTAGATTTTATTATGAATTTCTGTGATGTAGAAATATTTTATGGAATTTAATATACTTTAATTATAAAATGCTTTTCTTCGAATCATTTAAATATTTTTTTTCTGATTTTTAATTTTTAAGGATAATAAAAAAATGGAATTAATTTGATTATTTACCAGTTTTTTGAATTTCATGCGCTGCAGCATTAGCACTTTTCTGAATTAAAGCTGCTGCACGCCCTTCTTTAGCTGAAGCTGCATGTTGTGCTTCAGAAACTTCCGCTTTGGCTTGAGCAAGACGTTGTTGAGCACGGACTAAAGCTTGTGCCGCTGCTTTAGCTTCTTGTTGTTGGACTGCGGCGGCTGCTTCAGCTTTCTGTAAATAAAAAAGATATATATGTATATGCTAATTATTAATCACCGAATTAAAAAGAAAACGTTTATTTAAAACTTTATAGGAAAGTCATACCAATAAACAAGTAAGGCAGTGGTATTACTAATAAAGGGTGGCCTAATTAAAAGAAGCTTGATTGTAAATAATAAAATATCGAATAACATTCTCTCACATAGTCTTTGCAGGGTGGGCCGCAATCATGAAAAAAAATGGTAGTTAAATCTTCTACCCTTTACCGACTGTCGACTGTCATTAAAATGTGTTATTTCTACATTTCATTCCAAATAGATTTTTTAGTTTTTTTTTATGGTAAAAAATATAAGATGGGTTCTTTAAGGAGATAGCAATAAATAAAATAGTAAAATTTAATTTACAAAACTAAGCAATTTCTAACTACCTCTAGAAAACGGTAAGTTAATGCGTATCGTTGGACAACCAGTCATTTTAAAATTTGATATAATTTTTGTATTTCTAAAATAAATATTAACAAGACATCTACCTACGGTACGTAGGCTTTAGGCCTTCGTGAACTGTCCAGAGATAAAAGACATTTTCAGGGGCATGTAATTTTTTTACATTAAAATAAGTGAAGAATCTCATTAAAAAATGGTAATTCACAGTAAATGTGTCTTCTCTATACTCTAATACTAGGCACATACACAGAGGAAAACCTCAAAGAAAAATCTGCTCTGGCCGAGTCGTGGGCCTGAACAGGAGAACAAAGGTGTTCTCAGACATACCCGCTCCGTAAATCCTTAAGGCCAGGCCTGTGCAGTTTTTCCTCTGAGGATTTTTTCAGGATGTGTGGCTGGCATTAAACAGGACACAGGGCTGTGCTTTAATAATAACAGAACGCTACAAAACCATTGAGCCGTTACTGTGCAAACTTAATTTTAGGCCTTGTTGACCAACAGACTGCTTTGGGGTACCATCATGCAAAAATTGCTTAGCAAATTATTAAAAATAAAACTGATTGGTGTGAATTGTTTATTGTTAAACAAAGAAGACACGTTACTCTAAAACTTTTGGAGTTAAAGTTTGGTGTAAAAGTAAAGAATCGTGTATTTAACGAAATCTTACCTTTAACTCTGGCGCATTATTTATAGTAAAATAATACCATAACACATTTAATTTAAACAAAAACCAGTTTAAAAACTCCTTTGCTGTTCAGTTAATTTTTTTTTTTGAATTAAAACACGTTAAACGTCCTTCTTTGCCCGTTTAAGAACCATCTGCTAAATAACTTTTTTGAGAAAAATTTAATTTCGGTGAAATTATCATTTAAAATTTATGTCCGGCTTTTCAATCTGACGTCAGACCAAAACGACTTGTGATTTGCGTTGCCAAATTAATAAGATTTCTACTTTTTTGTTAAATTTACCCCGGTTTTTGTGAATTCTGTTAAATAACTAACATCTTTAATTAATAAAGTAAGTAAGTAATAAACTTATTAATAAAAATCTCTTTTTAGACTTATTTGCCAAAGAGCGTTTGAAGGAGATTAAAAACTAGTCCAAATTTGATCCAGATTTACAGGTGTGATGACACTGGTGACAATTTAAAAAATAGAATTTATTTCGATGTTACTGTATCATAAGTTGTGTATCATTTAAGTAAATTTTTGTTTTTTTTTGTATAATAAATATTAATTTATTAAAATTATTTTGTTTTTTCTTAATGCCCATGAATCAAAACAGCAATAAAAACTGTATACCATTAAAGACTAAGTGAAAATAATACATAAAACTAGATTAAATATTTCTGGAGATCACAAAAATATAAAAATCTATAGATTTTTTTAACGTAATTTATGGTCTACCATTAAAAAATGTATAATTACGTTAAAAACCTTTTAGTAAATTTTAATATTAAACATTCGGTAGATTTCCTAAATAAAATGTGGCAACGCTGCCTGTGCTGGCATAGTGTAAATTAGCATTTGCATTTTATCTTATATCCGTGGAATTCAATACCCAAATGTTGTTTTGGCGCGAACGTTTAATATTTCAATTTAAATTGCTGATGGCTCTATTATAAGGTTCCGTATTAAAAAGGTATTTGGTCAAAGTATTATTTAGGTATAAAGGGCTATTTTTAGCTGATAAAAAAAGTAGGTGCGTGGGGCCTATTATAATGTTGCAATAATATTCGCTAGAAGTCATATTTTCTTTAAGCTTTAATTTTTATGCTTACTTGAAGTGCTAACTGTGCATCTGCCGCTTTTCGAGTAGCTTCATGTTGCTGATGTAGAACTTCTTCCTTCGCTTCCTGAACTCTACGCTGGGCAGACATGACGTTAGACGAGGCTTCCTTGGCGGCCTGGATGGCTGATGCGATTTCGGAGGGGGAAACTGATGGGGGGTAGGATTTCTAAAAAAATAAATCTGTGTTTATACATTACTGAATTATAAGATACCTTTTAAAATCAAAAATACTAATTAAGAAAAATAGAAGATTGTTCTTTGCATGTGATTCACTTTTATAACACTTTCTTATGACGCTTTGAAAGCCATTAAAATCACCTATAGCATTTGTAGTTTAAACAAATAATACAATAATTTTTTCGAGAAAAATAAAGGGTAATTTACCCTTTTTATAGCAAACTGGTGCAAAGTGGTAGTTTTCAAATGCGGTATTAAAATAATAAAAAAGTACCAATCCTAGAACGCCAGGGATGAAACATTAAATTAAAAAAAATAAAAAAACGCAGTATTGTAAAAAAATCTTTAGATAGTGAATTTTAGTATATCAAGTGGGCTATTCGTCAAATAAAATAATTGCTTGTTTTTTAATTATAAATGAAATATAGGATTTCTTACCGCTATTCCATATGTTATAGCTGGACCTGATATAAACGAGCTTGAAGCTCCAAGTCCTGAATGTCCAAATCCATCAAATGAGTTATACCCGTAGCCGCTATCAAAAACGCCTCTTTTTGCCACATGAGCTGAGGCCAGAGAAGCGTTAACGATTAGGAAAATCACAACAGCCTAAAAAATAATTATATTATAAAATAAAAAAAAACTGAGTATTTTAATGGATACAAGTTGTGTATGTAAATTTTGAATTCTGTGAACTACGGAATATTTTTCTATGCACTTTTTAAGGCAGCAGCAGATAAAGCTTTTAATTTAGAAATCCGACGTTTCGTGTTTTATGTATTTTCCCCAAGTCAAATTTTTCAAAATGCAATCCTAACATTTTTATGATGTATATTCTATATACAGAATGTTTAAAAAAATACAGGACAACGTTAAATGGGAGATGCATTGGCCAAAAATAAGACAAAAATGTTATATAAACGTAACCCCAAAACGACCCAATTTTTAAGATACAGAGTGTAAAAGAAAATTTTTAGAATTGCAACTTTTGCCCTGATTAAAAATTTGGTTTTTTGATTTAAATAAAACTTGTTACAGTTTGAAAAGCGACCGAAGTGCACCTTTTGATGGTAAATTTTTGTTACCATTATGTATCAATGGCGTAGCTTCGGTCAATTTAATTTTTTCGTTGGCCATTATGTAGTCATTTTTGGTAATATTATTAATAATTTTATACATAGTACATATTCTCTAACTTTTTCTACATAAAAAAAGGTACTCTTGAAATACCTCGATAAACCTAATGGCTTTCGAGATATTCTTATTTAAAACTTAGTAGTACGAAAATAGTAACATTTGAAAGTAAAGGCAACAGTTTTTTTTTTAAATGTTTAAAGTGTTCACCCCTTGCTGGAAAACATGCATTTAAGGTATTATTATATTTAAGGAATACGAAAAAGTGGTTTATACAGAAGTTATAAGATTTTAGGGTAGAATTTATATATGACATTAAGAAAAACAACTAATGATGTATAAACAGAAAAATCGACAAGATTTTTTTTAATAAAACACCCTGTATTTTATTGAAAATATAAAACTTTCGCTTTTTCTTTTTTTTAAATATATAATATGTCTATATTTGGATAAGCAATTTTGTAACAATTTGAATTTAAATTTTTATTTTATATACAATAGACCACCCCTCCTTAGGTCTACTAAGCCGTTAAAGTCAAGCAGAAGTTCTATGTTGAATCCATCAGCTTGGCCAAGGATGACTACAGATAACAAAAGAAATAAATTGATATAATTTAAACAACACAAGTGCATACACCTTATTATAGTGTATGCACTTGTGTTGTTTATATTATATCAGCTTATTTGTTTTGTTATCTGTCGCCATCTTTGGCCAAGCGGGATCCAACATAGAAGTTCTATTTGGGTTTCACAGCTTACAAGACCTAAGGAGGGGTGCTCCATTGCATATCAAATGAAAATTTAAAGTCGAATTGTTAGAAAACTGCTTATCCAAACATAGACGTGTTATATATTTGTAAAAAGAAAGTAACGATATATTTTGTATTTTTAATAAAATAAAGGGTGCTCCATAAAAAAATCTTCTTTCCGATCGTCAGTTGTTTTTCTAAATGTCATATTTAAAATTTTCACAAAAAGTCCAGAAACTTCTGTAATAACCACTTTTTTATATTCCTTTTAATAATACCTTTAAAAGCATGCCACATTATGAGAACAATACCCTGTACATTTAAGCATATAATTAATAAAATATATTAAATATAAATAGGTGCTTACCTTCTTTGTAATTTAGTATATTAAAATAATAAAATAGAATAGATTAGAAATGTATTATAAGTATTTTTCTTTTTTATTCATAAATTCAGCCCTGCTGGAAATTAAAGTTTTAAAAATTTCCAAAAATTATAATCTTTTCAAAAAATTTTTTTTCAAGCTTAGTAGCGTAAAAAATACCTAAAATAATTTAAATAAAAATATTAACCGCTTGGATTTGCTAACGTTTGCAGTAAAAAAATCCTAAGTTAAAGTACATTCTAAAATTATCATTACATTATTCTCTAACCCAAAGGACAGATTATTAATAATTTGCCTATATTAATGTCCAATTTAGATTTAATGTTATTGTTCTGATATCTGTCACAATAGATGATTTCAAAAAGAAAACAATCATAGTACGTTCAATGACTCTAGTTAAAACTAAAATTTCCCTGTTGGTATCATCTGCACTCTTTCAGAATAACCTTTGCTTCCCGGTAACTACGTTCACACTTAATGAAATTATTTTATATTTAAAAAAATAGAATCATGTTTTTTATATCTTTTTTTTGTAGAAAATTCCAAACAATTTAAAGCTTAATACTTTATCGTTATCTGCTTCTTAACGGGCCTGTCTAATTTGCTGATCAGCAAAATATTTTGTTGGTCGACTGTTTCTAATAAAGCTAACTCTCTGAAATTTTGCGAATCCCTAACGATAGTAAACACCAATTATATGTATTAATGACGATTCAAAATATTCATCCTAAGGGTTGTTTTGTCCAACCCCTTTGTAAAAAAGCTTGCTGGTCGACCATTTCTAATAATCTCAAGGCGATGAAACTTTGCAAAATAATTAAGATAGTGTCGATTGTCGATCAAGAAGTTGTATTAATGGCAACTTAAAATAACCACCCCAGGGGTCGTTGTATCACCCCTCTAACAAAAAAGCTTGCTATTTTCATCGCCTTGAGATTATTAAGAAATGGTTGACCAGCAAGCAAAATATTTTGCTGATCAGCAAGTTTTTATCAGAAATATAATACTCAAAACCTTGAAATTGTGGAAATCTAAAAACTCCATCAGGTATTAAAAAAGTCCTTAATAAAATGATGTAAGAATAAAATAAAGACAATATTAAAATATTTTATAAAAAAGTCTATATTAAAAATAAACCACAATAGTTGCCATCATCTTTCTATAACGTATAAGGGTAAATGTATTTTTTCGTACATGTTAGTTTATACGAAAAAAGTGTGTATAAAAAAAGAAGTAAAACATCATTTATAATTTTTGGTGTTGATTTTAAATAAATTTAAATAGAAGTTGGTAAATTATTTAAAGGAAAATTAAGATAAATATAGACAAGCAAAATAAAAATATTATTTGTTAAGTCATATTTCCTGGCCTAATTATTAAGTAACCAAACGTCAAAGAAATACAAAATTACTTTTAGCTTAGGTTTAATTCTGGTTTATCAAATGCCTAAATTTACACATATTAATGTTTTTCATATTCAAGTATTTATTTTTTTGAGACTCAGTATATTTTACTCTGCATTAAACGCCAACGTTATTTTTTTTATGCAACAACATTTATTGGGAATTATTATTATTTTTAATTAATTAAATGTGCTTATATTTACAAAACTATTTTTAACAAAAAAGTTTTAATAATATTTTGGAAAAAATAAAAAAACACCTTTCTTTGCACTTTATAAAAAATAATTTTCTATTGCACGATATAATACAAGAAAAAAAAATTAAACAGGGGATGAATATAATACTTACCCCCTTGAAGAACATCTTGCATGTATTGGTTGATTGGTGGATGTGAAGTACACTGACTCTAAAGTCACAAGGTACTATCTTTTATACTACAATCCCTAAAAATGTTCTAACATAAATTAAATAAATATTACAGTTATTATGACAGTGCCCATAATTTTCTTTCTTCCGTATTTAGAAGAATTTTAAATTAAAGAGACTCTCCTTGATATCACGATCTTTATTACTTTCTTTAAGAAGATATTTTATATCTTTAAAAAATAATATTACTATTTCAAATTGTCTAGCTGTAAGACTCTTCATCAAGTGTTAGTCCAGTGGCAAAGAAAATAATTTGTATACCTATGCATTCAATTACAGAGTTTAGTTTTTCACAAAATATCGCACACACTTGAAAAGGAACTAAGATTAAAAATGCAATTTTACAATAGAGCCAAGAATATATCTAACCAAATTTAGAGAGCAGCTTAAATTTAATTTTATTTTAAAATTAAAGGAAAACATAGATTTTGCTAATATTTTTTTTGAGTTACGTTATTTAAAAAAAAATAGACAGTTTAGTTGTTTTCGGCATAATTCAGTTCAAAGCAGTTCTTTACTTTTAGGAGGTTAATTAAAAAATTAAAATGTTAGTATTCTTTCTATAATTTATATATATATATATATATATATATATATATATATATATATATATATATATATATATATATATATATATATATATATATATATATATATATTATAAATCTAGAAAGAATACCATTACACTGTTTTAGATTCCGATTTAATTTAAAATATATTAAGTTCCTATTATTGTTTTTAATAGGCGCGAGGACTGCCAATGTGGACTATATAGTATTTTGACCAATTAAAGAAATTGTAGGTATACTATGTATTTACAATTTTTTCTTGTAATTTTGAGAGCCCTTGAAGTTAAAAATAAAACCGCTTTCCTAAACACAGTTAACTAAATTAAAACATAAGTTGGGTAAGTAGTTGTCGGCACTTTAAATAGAGTACATCAAAAGGGTGCTAAGGAGCAAGGCGTGGAATACGCCAACCAGCGTGTTTTGCTAAAGTATACGGAGCATGTATAAAAACAATATACTAAGTACTTTTAAATGTCAAAATAAAACCAAGAGTTCTATATCGTAACGTATTTAAAAAAATATATAATCGAACAAAAATAAAAACAACCAGATTTTGAAATTACAGATGTAATATTTTATTTAGTATTTACATTATCATTTTCAAGACTCAATTCTATAAAAAATAATAATGATTGAAAAATACATTTAAACATAGTATACCATTTTAATAACGTTTTTTTTATTATTAATGCATTTTAGAAAATAATAAGACCAACTAGAAATAAACCAATTCGAACTTTTTTGTATTATGAAAGCAGTGCTATGATGTACTCATTATTGAATTTTAGTCGTTTTCTATTAATACTATAAACAATGATTACCCTTAATCGTTTAGACTTTTTTGTCAAAACAAAGTTATATGTGTCTGCAGCAGTAAAATAGGGCATTGTTATAGTCTATGCAAGTTATGCCATAGCCTGGATGCTTTTTGTGGTTTTGGTGGATAAGCTCCTTTAGTAGCATTCCTAAGCAAGAAAAAGAGACATTTTAGTATTAGTAATTTCTGTTAAATTATTAACTAATCTAGGCCCTGTTAGTCTTTGGTACTTGGGTGTCTTTCAGATCCTATTTAAAACTGTAGATCCTCTCTGAGTAATATTTTATACAGCATACTTTTTTATCAACAAAACAAAGTCTTATGATTCTTGGAATGCAAGCGATTTAAGCTAGACTTTGTAGGGTTCGAAAATTAGAATAAAAATCAAATCAGTGTTGACTATGACACACTTATTAAACATACTGTATTTTGTGAATATTAGAGCGCTTAAAATATATTTTGCCCACAATAGCAAAATTAACATAAGGCCTCGTAACTTTTTCGAAAAACAATATGGTTAAATGCTGAAAGAAAAACTGGTAATACGTAAAGGCTTATTATTCAGGTTACTTGCTCTCGGACTAACATTATGTGACGAATGTATGGTTTAACCTTTTCCATTCTATTTTCAAGAATCCGAGAATCCCTTTACTAAAATGTTTGATCTACTTAGATCTTAATTGGTAGATATTAAGTAAACCGTTTAATAGCTGTTATCATGAGGAAGAATCACAATAGGGGCTGGAGCTGTGGAAACAGCAAATTTGATTTTTATTGGTTATTGTCTATAATTAAGCCGTTCTTCCGTAAAATTGTTTTACGCGACGGAATGTGTACTTTCTTGCCTATTTTTGTTATTGCTTTTTTAGGTTACGGAATGGCAATAGAATATTCAATATAACAATGCATATTGGTTTGTACTATAACGTTATTAACACATAATTTTTTATTCCTAATATACCCTATATAATATGTCAGTTTAAATATTAACTGCAGCCATGCAGATCGTCAAATAGTTTTCTTATCACGTTTTTTAAAATAGGCAAATTTAGCCATGGGTATGCCACACAAGATGGGTTTTAATTATCCAGTAGAACTTAAAACCGCTGGTATATAGTGATATGATTCATAAAAAAATTATTCATAACACCAAACATACGCCACCATAAATAAAATACTACAAACATGATCAGGGTTATCTTAAGGATAACAAAACTTCATGAAAATCAAGCAATCAGAACTTTTAACATAAATGCAGGTAAAATGTGTGCCCATTTTTGGATACCACACTCTATGGTTACGAAAAAAAAAATGTTTCTCCGAACCGAAAAACAACAGATTTTAGTTAAAAATCATATGTTAGGTGTGTTTCCTTATTTCAAGATTTTAGTAGGCACTGTGATGCTGATTAAGAGTCTGAGATAAAAATTTGGAAATTTAAAATGAAAGATTTAAAATGGCGGTTTTTGGCAATTATAAACCAATTTGTCTCAGATTCGGGATATAAGGATTTTTGGGGGGCTAGGTCAAAATTTGGAAGTTAAGAAACTTGGGTTAAAATTTGGAAATTTGAAATGGCGTATTTAAAATGGCGGATTTTGGCATTTGTCTCAAATTAAAAATATAAGGAATCGATTTCTTTTTAGAATCGGATCCTTTTAAAAAGGAATCGATTCCGGATTATTTTAAAATTATATAATGAATCCGGATCACGGATCTTATTTTAAAAAAGTAATCAATTCCAGCCTTTAAATCCTTAACAAGGGATCGATTCTTGGATTCGATTCCAAAAGGATACGATTCCTACCCAGCTCTGCTATCTACCTAATTAACATTTATATTGGTTGATATTTAAAATCCGGCCATTTTTTTTGAGAATAAACAAGCAAAAACAACTGAGCCAGAATGTATCGCATCGGTCTGAAAAGTTTGTATTCATGGTTACAAACTCGATTCATCAGTGAGGAGACCATATTTTTATTTGTTTCTGCTAACGTTATTCTCAAATTGAAAATTCCCGGTTATAGAAAATTAAGTGGAAAGTTACGCGTGTAACGTCTTTGTTATTTAACATTAGGTTTCTTATAGTTTAGTCGAGAAGTGCGTTTCCTGCGAAAAATAGTTAGAAGGCTTCAAAGAATATAAGCGATAGCTCATTCGACGCGGAATGCAAATCTTAGAAAGGCGTTTTAAGGATTTTTTCTGCCAATAAAAATTGCAATTGTTATTAACAAAAAACGAAAAAAAGGAAGTCCTTTCGAATTTTGAGTATAACTTAAAAACAAATTGCAAAAAAGATCCTTAAAAAGGAGGAAGTTTCCAAAAAAAAGTCCAAACTCTATCTCCATTATTTATAATTTTAATTTAACGCTGAAAGTTGGCCTCCGCGCGACCTTTTTGATTGAAAAATTGTAAAAAATTATGATGTATTCAGAACACTTCAAAGAATTTATTTCGGTTGAAGATTTAACGCAAAGGTAATGTTTCAACAAGTTATTATTATAAAAGTGGCCATGAGAAAATTCTGGAAATTATTTTCAAGTTCCGTATTTCACCGCTAACCACAACTAACCACAACTAAAAATTAAATAAGGAAAACGTATTTTTTTCCGAAAACCCATATATTAGCCTATATTTTTAATAATACTGTTAAAAAGCCTAGAAAATTCTCTATTATTTTGGATTAAGGCTCATTGGCGTACGACCGATAGTAGGGGTGGAAGCTCTTAAAGTGTAATCATTAAAATCGGTGTAAATTTTAAACCACTTATTCGATTTCAGCAAATTAAAATTTGTTTGCAAGATAAATAAGGCTGTTTAAATATCCGTTCTCTTTATCGCTCTAAGTTCCCAATAAAAGAGCTAGGCCAATTCGAATTAACAAACTGTGTCAAAATTTCGTCTTCAATTGTAAGGGTGGGCATATAAGCAGGTAAGCGGCTGTATCTCGACCTTACATCTGACAAAATGGTTTTTTATTATTATAAAAGTGGCCATGAAAAATTCTAAATTATTTTCAAGTTCCGTATTTCACCGCTAAGGCGTAACTAAAAATTAACTAGAAACGTATTTTTTCCAAAACCCATATATAGCTATTTTTTGATAATACTGTTAGAAAGTCCTAGAAAATTCTCTATTATTTTGGATTAAGGCTCATTGGCGTACGACCGATAGTAGGGGTGTAAAGCTCTTAAAAGTGTAATCATTAAAATCGGTGTAAATTTTAAACCATTTATTCGATTTCAGCAAATTAAAATTTATTTGCAAGATAAATAAGGCTGTTTTAAATATCCGTTCCTCTTATCGCTCTACAGTTCCCAATAAAAGAGCTATTCGTAATAATTCCAGTTTTTTTTCATTTTACTGCAAAAATTTAAATCGAACGGTATATTTTTGACATCATATTTAAAAAGAAGATAAAATTTGCAAAAATATTGTGAAAACCCGACTATGATATTTTTGCTCGTTTTAAACTTATAGCGAATTAAAGTTTTTTTTTACGCGCAGAGTCAAAACTTATGTACCGCCATCTAGCGTTCGGCCCTAGAATGTCTAATTAACGTATAGTAGGCGGCAAAAACAAAAGAAATTTTCAAATAATATTTTTTGAAACGTCAAGTATTTATTAGATGCTTTTAATTCTTGTCAATTTGGTATCTAAATATTTTTTGCGCGATTTTTTTGTAAAATGCCTCTTACAAATGATGAAGCTGTTGATATGAGGTTTTCTTCGAGTGCTTTCAAAATGCAGCAATAGCTGAAAGACAGTATGCCATTCGGTATCCAGATCGCCGTCATTATGGCAGAAGAGTATTTCCACGCTTGGTACAGCGACTACGCGATACTGGGAGTTTTAGTCGGCCCAGATTTAAAAGGCTTCGCACTACTGAAAGAACGGAAGAAAACATTATTAATGTGTTGGCCTACGTAGAATTTAATAAGCATATTGGAACTCGGGCGTTATCTTTAGATTTGGGAATAACTCGAACTACTGTTCGAAATATACTAAAAGACCACAAGTAAGTAATTGCATTAGCGCACCTTTTTAATACACATTTTTAATATAATTTACTTCTTGAATATAATAGGCATTTCTTTTTATTTTAAGGCTACACCCCTACCATATAATCCTACACCAAGCCTTAAACGAACATGATTTTGAGCGCAGAATTGATTTTTGTCAATGGATGCTAGCAATGATTCGCGAAAACAGGCATTTTTTGTCACAGATTCTGTGGACCGATGAAGCTACTTTTAGTAGCGATGGTAGAGTTAACAGGCATAATATGCATTATTGGTCGGCTGAAAATCCCCACTGGATGCGAGAAGTCCAGCACCAAGGCCGCTGGAGTGTAAACGTGTGGTGTGGCATTATCGGAACGAAAATTATTGGTCCTTTTTTTTTGATGGCACATTAACCGGTAATATATTTTTGGATTTTTTAATTAATGCTTTGCCCATTTTAATGGAAGATTTGACATTGGAAGTGAGACGGACCATGTATTTCCAATTGGACGAGTGTCCAGCACATTTTTCCCGATTCGTGCGAGATTATATTAATAATTATTATTTTCAAGGGCGCTGGATCGGAAGGGAAAGTCTATTTCCTTGGCCGGCCAGGTCACCCGATTTAACATGCCTCGACTTTTACTTATGGGGTCGTTTAAAAGATATTGTGTACCAAACTCCACCCACAACTAGAAATGATATGGAAAACAGAATCCGTGATGCCATTAATCAATTATCAGCTGTTGAAATCGAAACAGCAGTTTTATCCACCCAAAGAAGATTGGAAGCTTGTTTGGAATGTGATGGAAAGCAGTTTGAACATCTATCGAGGCATTAGGAACCTAATATGTTTGGGTTTAAAATCGGTCCTTTTCAGGACCATCATTTAAATATAAAGAGGAATTCGTTAATAAATAATTATCCTAAGAAAATCACATAATCATCCTTTGATGCTGTGATCTATTAGTTTAAGTATTAATTTATTAATTATGACAACAGGATGTATCTTATTAACAGCTTGAGAAATCAACTATAATAATGTTAATTAGGCATTCTAGGGCCGAACGCTAGATGGCGGTACATAAGTTTTGACTCTGCGCGTAAAAAAACTTTAATTAGCTATAAGTTTAAAACGAGCAAAGATATTATCGTCGGGTTTTCAGAATATTTTTGCAAATTTTATCTACTTTTTGAATATGATGTCAAAAATATACCGTTCGATTTAAATTTTTGCAGTAAAATGAAAAAAACTGGAATTATTACGAATTACGCTCTCTAGCTCTTTTACTGGGAACTGTAGAGCGATAAGGAGAACGGATATTTAAAACAGCCTTATTTATCTTGCAAACAAATTTTAATTTGCTGAAATCGAATAAGTGGTTTAAAATTTACACCGATTTAAATGATTACACTTTCAAGAGCTTCCCCCACCCCTACTATCGGTCGTAAGCCAATCCAAAATAATAGAGAATTTTCTAGGCTTTCTAACAGTATTATCAAAGATATAAGCTAATATATGGGTTTTCGGAAAAAAATACATTTTCCTTATTTAATTTTTAGTTACGCCCTCTAGCGGTGAAATACGGAACTTGAAAATAATTTCCAGAATTTTCTCATGGCCACTTTTATGATAATAAAAAAAATTCCATTGTTGTCAGATGTACAGGTCCTGAGATATAGCCGCTTACCTCGCTTATATGTACACCCTGTACATTAAAAAAAGTGTTTAAATAATTGTCGTACAAATTTTCGCTTCGTAGAACCCTTCTTATATACATACTTAACAAGATCACGCCATAAAAGCTTAATAATTTTAATTCTTTGTTAAAAATAATTTTATAACTTTGACAATATTTTTCTAAGTTTTCATTTTTTGTCAAAGTTTTAAAATTATTATAAACAAAGGATAATTTTTTTTTAACTTTTATGGCGCGATCTTGGTAAGTATGTATAAAAGAAGGGCACCACAAAGCGAACATTTTATACGACAATTATTTAAACATTTTTTTTTTATGTACAATGAAGACGAAATTTAAAATCACCATTCTGAATAAACCATAATTTTTTAAAAAATTTCAATTATTATTTAATATTTAAAAAGAATTATTTAGTGTGACGTATTCGGTTTTGACTCCGAGCGCGCAACTAAAAATGTCGCGCAGAGGTCCATTTCCAGCGTTAGATTAAAATTATAAATAATGAAGATAGAGGGTGATGGGACTTTTTTTGAAAATTTCCTTTTCTTCAAGGATCTTTTTTGTAATTTCCGCTATTTTTTATGGTTTTTGAGTTATCATTAAAAATTAAAAGGGATCCTTTTTTTTTGGTTTTTTGTTAAATACAATTGCAATTTTTATTGGCAGAAAAAATCCTCAAAACTCCTTTCTTAGATTTGCTTTCCGCGCCATATGAGCTATCGCTTATATCTTTTGAAGCCTCCTAACTATTTTTCGCAGGAAACATACTTCTCGACTAGACTATTAATGTTTTTAACAAAAATATCAAGAAGTTATAAGAGTGTGGTTTATTAAATCATTTGTAGATCATTATCTTTTATGCAAATTTGGCTACCCATCCTCTTTTTATACGTAAAAACAGATAGAATAATAATAAATTTAATTCCACAGTCAAGTACAGTAAAATAAATTGTTTATTTTTTTACAAAACTAGAACTGTTTTTATTATTTATTTATTTTAACAGTGTACGGAATGGCATATTATGAAATTTTTTACAAAAGATATAAAATCTTTATTAAATTAAAAAGAAAAAATTGGAAAATCTACCATTAATTAATGCCACTTTAGCGATTAACCTGATCCATGGCATTTCAAATTGACAAATAAATACCAGAACAAACATTTTTTAATATGTCAAAAATTGTCAAATAATGTGTCAGTGTACTTGGAGTGTAATTTTCGATTTAAAAGAATAAAAAATATATACAGGGTGGTGCGTCGCCGAGCGGAACATAGGAAATCTCATGTAAATTTAAAGGGGGTTAATTATTGGCTCCCTGTACATTTTACAGAAAATAATGCAAGATAACTTTTTAAAGAGAGTAATATAACAAACCTCGCGCCATGTTTCAAAAAAATTTAAAAAGAAAATCTTGAATTATTCAATTAAATGTAACTGCAAAATTATCAAATTTTCAGTTCAGGTAAAACCAAACAGGCACCAGTAAAAGAAATATTGTCCCTGACATGAGGAAAAGTGTCAATAAATCAGTGACAGTCGGTATTTGAAAAGAACTATGCTATGGTGTCGAATAATTCCCACGAATACATTTGCTCTTTGGGGATATTGTGTCTGAGTATGAACAAAGCGATGCTTATTTTCTTGGCCCCAATACCGGCAATTCTGAACATTTGGTTCCTTGTTGAGGGTGAATGTACATTTATCGGTAAAACAAATATTTCTTTAAAAATTCCTATCGTTATTTGCTCTTTCCATCATTTCAAAACAAAATGCCATTCTTTGCTCTTAATCTCCTTCCTGCAGCTCTTAATATTTTTCGAATTGATAAGAATAATATTTGTATTTTTTCAAAGTGCGCAATACCGTTGTATGATGTTTATTTACCTCTTGCCCAAGAACCTTCGTACTAACCTATTTTGTTTTCCTTTACACTTAGTAGAATATTATGATCTCTGTTCTCTATTTCTTCGGCTCTATTTCGATATCCTGAGTTGAACATTTACAATTATTTATTACGGTACCTTTGGACTCGAACTTACTGACAATACGTTTAATAGTTGAAATAGACGGAATGGGCTTGGTGGGGAAATAAACTGAAAACATTTCAGATACTGCTCTAAAACTGTTTCCCGCATAATGCCACTTAATTATGGATACTTTTTTGATTGAATAATTCATATTTTTTTCAAATACCGACTGTCACTGATTTATTGACACTTCTCCTCATGTCAGGGACAATATTCATTTTACTGGTGCCTGTTTGGTTTTCCCTAAACCGAAATTTTGGTAATTTTGCAATTACATTGAATTGAATTATTCAAGATTCGCTTATTAAAATTTTTTGAAACTTGGCACGAAGGCTTGTCAGATTGGTCTCTTCAAAAGGTTATCTCGCACTTTTTCGGTGAAATGTACAGGGGAGCCAATAATTAACCCCCATAAAATTTACATGAAATTTCCTATGTTCCGCTTGGCGACGCCCACCCGGTAGATTGTTTATTTAGAAAATTTTTCATGTTACCTACGTAACGACTTCCGTTTTTTTCTCTTTAAAAATTAAAAACGAAGTGGCGAGCTATCCTTAAGACACGATTTGTAAACATTATAAAAATAAAATACCTTTTAATAAAATAAAAATAAACTGTTATTTTTTTAGCAACAAAAAGAACTTTCGACAGTATTTGGTAAATAATTACGCATATTACGACAAAACCTCAACATTGCTTGTGCTTAAAAAAACGTGTTCTTGACCATAGTAATCATAGTTTGATTCTTAAATATACTTGGAGAAATTAAATTAATCTTTTAAACAATTTTCACCATACCACAAAAACGATATTAGCGTTTGGTCACGGAATTTATCTACGGATTTATTCTTTTTCTAAATCTATAAAAGAAAGTACTTATCAATATTTGTCATCAATAGATAGTTACTCTCCTAAATGTTCTATCATGATTTTGTTAGTAAGTATATTTTTTTGTTTTAAATTGCTTCTTGATGTGCGAGAAACCAATAATGTATTATATAAAAGTGAACTATAAAAATTAAAAAAAACATATTTTATGTGACCAAACAATGGAGTCATTTTTATAAAATCGGTCATAGGTGTAAAATTATGTTTAATTAGATTTGCTCTAGCGGTGATTCTAAGCATTTTAGTGTAATATTATTTTCGGGAAAATTAAAACAATTAAAGGTAAGTTATTTTGTGGCTCAATAAAAGTGAACCAATAAATTGTTTTTATAAGTAAGATTTCCGATAGAGATTACACCTGAAAAAACTAATCCAGTGTAAACGACATTGACAATTCTGTTCAATTTTTTTTTTTTTTTTTAATAAAAATTAACATCTACGTATGTTATCACGATATAAAATAAATCAATTAAAGTATATAGATTCATTGACGAAACGAACGGATTTCTTAATAGTTAGTTTAACCTAAAGTTAATTTTGGCAGTTCCTTTTTTGTAAATTATTAAAAAAATTTGACAAAAGTGGTTTCGCAGATCAAAAAAAAAGTGGGAAAGGGCTTGTTTTCTAATATTTTTAAAGGGATTATGGGCTAAATTTGTATATCCCAATTAACAAAGTTTTGGTAACAATTAACAATTTTTTTTGATAGTTTTCTACAATCTCTTAATATACCTTAATTATCATCTACAGAGATACATTTATTTTTAACAAATGTTGTCTACATTTCAAAACCATTTCTGTGGTACTAATTTTCTTCTCTTTAATAAAATATTTTACCATTATTTTGCTAAAGGTTTTTTAAAGTAAAAAAAATTGGTATGAGGTGGAAAATCTGTTAAAACTATTAAGAAAAATTAATTTTGAAGTATGCTTGGATCGATTAAAAAAATATTTGCCCCTAAATAATAAAGAAAAAAGTGATCTAATTGGATTTACAATATTTCTTAGAAAAAATAGTTTTATATAAATACTTTTTTCTACTAGCGTGTGGAAAGTAGCACTTTTCCGCACGCCATTTAGCTTAGAAAGTGTCACTTTTCCGCACTAGTGCGAAAAATAATCACTTTTCCGCACTAGTGCGGAAAAGTAAACCCTTGCAAATTTCCCACTTAAAGAGGTACTTAAAATGATTTTAATTCTGAAGTCTGACTTAGTATAATTCTATTATTGGCATAGTATTCTTTTATTTGTACAAATTAAGTGTAAAATCAACGAAATATTCACTAAAAATTAATATTGTTTTAAAAACATTGTTTCAAACATCCTGGTATAAATTAAACTTGCTTATCAGATTTTTAGTTTTGACCGGTGCCGGTGTCCATATTATAAAAGATCAAAGTCATTAAAAGTCATCGATAATTAAAAGTGTCTTTAGTACGATTTGAAGTATTACATCGAGTATCGTCGATTTTGAATAAAAACGTTTCCCATGGAATCTTCTGACGAGGAATTACCTGAATCCATTCTCAAAGCAGCCGAAATAGCAAATTTAGATTTGTTGCCGTCCAAGTCGAGGCACAGGTACGAGAAAGAATATACAACATTTACAAGCTGGTGTGGCGAGAAAAAATCAAAAGTATGAAAGAAGAAGTTTTTATGGCATATTTCGCGGAACTTGCTAAAACATGTAAACCCAATTCCTTATGGTCAAGGTATTCCATGTTAAAAAGTGTCATTAAGATCGAAAAGAACATGGATTTAAGCAAATATTTCAAAGTTACATCATTTTTGAAGAAGCAAAATGTGGGATTTAGACCCAAGAAGGCCAAAATTTTCTCAAAAGATGAAATAGCAAAATTTATTAATGATGCTCCAAATGATGTCTATCTAGCGATGAAGGTAGCTACAATTTTCGGACTAGCAAAGACGCGATGAGGGTTGTTATACTACATTAATAAATCGACATCTGCAACAGGATGAAGTAAAATTTAGAGAATATTTTAGACTGAATAAAGTACAGTTTCATTTTATTCTTGAGTTAATAAAAAAAAAGCCAAAAATATCAGACGCCCAAACACCGACGGGCTAAAAAAACTGGCTTCTTCACTAGCAGTCCCAGGGAGTCTTGCATCAATCGTTTTATTATTAAGTTTCATTTTTATAAAGTTACTATTAAACCAGAAACTGATATTTTTCAACTATGATTTAGTTTCTCCTAAAAATGAGTCCGTCTTTAACTTGATCCAACATTCAAAGAAATTTCATAATTTTCGAACTAGCGGCATTAGTAGTCAAGCTAAGAAACACTCTTTCAATTGGGATCTTTTTGAGACATACGCATTTTTTTTTTGTTTTTTCTCTGTATAAGACTACTTTACTATTTTTTTGGTTTTCGTTTTTTTTAATAGAAAATTCCGCTTAAACTCAAGCTATCAGAACCATTTTAGGAATATGATAAACCAAAAGCATATTAGGGATCTTAATTGTCATAAATTTTGTTTATAAAAAAAAAGAATTGAAAGGACGTAGAAGTCCCTAGAAAATTGTGTACCTCTAGGCTATGCATTATTTTTATTAAGTTTATATTATTTCAATTTAATTTTTAAATTATCATTTAAGGCCCTTTTTGGATTTTTTAATAAATCCAATTTAATAACCGTTGATTAATGTTTTTTATTAAATATTTTCTTAACTTAACGGTCTGCTTGCTCTAGGTTAAGCCAGCAAAAAGTACAACCATAAAGATATTTGCCAATACCAAAATATTTTTTAAAAATATGCGTGCCATAATTTTTGGGCTCTTTTAACTAACATATCTGTTTGGGTTTTTTCTTATTTTTAGGAAACTCATAGTTGGCAAAAGCTATTATTTTAGACTCTTTTTAGATTGCCATTTTCTTTAGAGCAGGTTTGTTTTATTATCATTGATTTAATCATTTAGTAAATATTTATTTTTTTAATTTTGTAGTTCTGCAACTTTTGGATTAAGCCAGCAAAACAATGATACATGTCAATAAATAGTATATTATTAGATAAATATACAATGTGAAATACATAAACATTTCAATAAAGTTTATTTAGCATTATTAGGTTATTTAGTAATTATAAAAATACTTTATTAAAATAACTATTGTTTTACTTTTACAGCTAGTAATATTCGCTTCGTTTCTTTTTCAACTTTTCTCCGCAACTTCCCTAATCTCTCCAGATTCTAACCGAACGAAATCAAAAAGAACTCTCTCTGACCAAATTTATACCAATGGAGATGGCAGAGCAGTGTTATTTTATATGGAAAATCCTCAAACTTCGGATGTTCCAGAATTACAAGCAGCTGCTAGTTCTTCGGGAATAAGAAACTTCTACTCTGCCCCTGCGAAGCCTTTGGCACTTGTTAGTGTACAGCAACCTATTCAGGTATGAAAATTAAATACTGTGATTATATTTTCTGCAATACAGCTAATATTGGAAAAAAATCTAAAATAATTTTTCAAAGTAACTTTAACACCTTGAAAACATATATTTTGTGTATCATTATACCGGGTGTTTCTCAACTTTTTTCCTTTACTCAACTTTCTATAACTTTTTTACTTTAAGATGGGAAAATGAGATTTAGCGTATCAATATATGTCCCAAAAATGCATTTTATGACGTGTTCAATTGTTTCTGACGATTTCCGGTTTCACCGGAAAAGACCTCAACTTTTGAATTTTAAATGGAACACCCTGTATTTTTTTCACCTATTCGATTCTAAATACAATGACACCCCATATGTCAACTTTTAACATTTTCCTTTAAAAATATTTAATTTTTTAAAATTCAATCTAGAGTGCCATGACGTCGTCAAAAAAATAGTTTTAATTATCTGACGTATTTCATGTCTTTTCCAGAAAGGTAAAAAGATTTAAAATTTTATTTCTAGACATAACTCAATTAGTTCAAATGGAACGATGGTGGCTCGTTGACATATTTGTAAAGAGCATTTCTTTCTAAATAATTTGATACCCCACACTTTATATTTGGAGTTAAATTAACATAAAAAAAACAAAAAAATAGGAATAGTATATTATAGGTATTTAAATTAAAATGTATTATTAATAAACACAACAATAACTTTAAATAACTAACTCGCATTTAATTATTAACCCATGTAACATCATTGTTTAACATCAACTTTTTGTTTTTATTTTCAAGCCTACCTGACAAAATTGCCGAAATGCATATGACTCTTTTAATCGAATGCTACGGTCCGGATGTTTTAAGAATTTTATAACAACAACTACTATGGCCTATCTTTTTGCTTTTTAAGTGTTGATTTAAAATAAAATATCAAGTGTGGGGTATCTAAATTTTCACAAAAAAATGCTCTTTTCAAATATGACAACGAGCCACCATGGTTTCATTTGAAAAAATTGAGTTATGTCTAGAAATAAAATTTTGGAATCTTTTTACCTTTCTGAAAAAGACAGTAAATACGTCAGAAAACTGAAACCATTTTTTTACGTCTTCTTGACTCAAAATTGGTTGTTTTAACGACGTCATGGCACTCTGGATTGAATTTTAAAAAAATAAATATTTTTTAAGGAAAATGTCAAAAGTTGACATGGGGTGTCATTGTATTTAGGATGTCATTTTCTATCAAATAGGTAAAAAATACAGGGTGTTCCTCTTAAAATTCAAAAGTTGAGGTCTTTTCCGGTGAAACCGGAAATCGTCAGAAACAATTGAACACGTCATTGAAGGCATTTTTAGGTCATATATCGATACGCAAAATTTCATTTTCCCATCTTAAAAAATAAAAAAGTTATATGGGGGAACCACCTTTGAGAAACACCCGGTATAGAATCGAAAAGTATCACCAAAAATATGGGGCCACTGAGGAAAATTATTTTATGTTGGATATCCGTAATTAAATTATCTTCGTTAAAATGTAACAAATAAAATAATTTGCTGCCATTATTATTAAAAATTGAACTATTATATTTTCATACTAGTTATTATGACTTATCTAGTTAGTAACAAATATGATATTAGATATAAGCGATTGTTAATTGGCCATTATGTATGGTTATTAGTTATTGCAGGTATTATTTTATATTGCTAAGGTTGAATTGTCAATACCCATACTATTATTTTTAGCTTATCAACGGTAGTTTGATGGTAATATATTAAATTGAATTAAGGCGCATTTGTATTGTCAAAATTTTAAAGATTTGTTGTAGCACCAAAGCTTTAATTATAGTAGTAAACAAATATTGTTGCCGCAAGATTCTCTGGTCACTTTCGATTGAGAAAAACATAAGAATATCACTGGGAGCCCGTTTTTCAATAGAATATTTTCTTTTTGGTTATGAATGGATTCAACAGAGGTTAAATGTGTCAGAATTTTTTATCATGCTGGTTGTTTTATTATCTGTGTAAAAACCTAAAGAATATGTAGTATAAATTGCAGATTACAGTTTAAATGTATTCCTGAGACTTTCTTTTATAAGAGTGACGATCCACAATAGGTTTGATTTTAAAACTGCCAGTAATGTGTCTTTAATTTATCTTGCTGGTTGGCATACAAATTTTAACAAATTCAAATTACCTTAATTTTTTTACTTAATATTCTGTTGGTACGTTAACTAAATTTTTAAAATAAAGTTGTTTTGACAGTAATTAATATCCCACAGTTAAAGCATGTGCATGACATGCAGCCCAGGCTGAAGCAAATTTAAACGCAGTAGGGAAGCACACCTAATAAAACATACAAAATAAAAACCTTGTTTTACTTTACTTGTGTGCTTATTCCAAAAAAACAAATCAACACTCATAAAGACAACATCTAATGACAATAAATAGTAATTAATCAGTATTTCTTTCTGGCCAGTGCATTGATTTCTTCAGTCCTTTTCTTAGAGGCTACAGATCCCTTCCTGTTATTGTTAAAGATCAGTTAGTAGGATACTCCACGTTTAAAAACACAAACTCGCAGAAATAAACTTTTTACAATCACAAAATTGAATAAAATATGGATAGTAACATAGCCAAGTAAATAAAATAACTGTCAAGCACAAAACACGAAAAAAAATGACAATTTTGAGGTTATATTTAGTAACTTGCACTTGTTTAAACAATGAACATTGCCAAAATGTCATAAATTTAAGAGATTAGGAATAGTAGAAATAAAACGTAAATACTAAAAATGTAATAACAATACCATCCAAATAAAAAGTTTAAAAATATAAACCATCTTTTCAATGTATAAAAGAAATTTCTTAAACAGGTTAAGTAAACATAATTCGTATTTTTATATTATTTACATCTAATAAAAATATATTAACAAAGTAAATTCGGTAAAGATATTTTAAGATAATTGTTTGGTAAATGTTTTTGCTCCAGAAATAATTTAGTTGCTCTCGGCACGAAAGCACTTTATTAAATTATATTAGAATAATGTTTAAATAATTTTATTAAAGTGGATTAAAGATAATTAATAGATTGCATTAAATGAATTAAACATGATTGATAACATAGGCTAGTCTACTCAGAACCGACTAAACGAATGCGAATATTTTTAAAGTTTTATAACGCGTCTTGCACTTTTAACTTCGCTAAAGCCTTTACCATCAATTTTGACACATTTTTCGAAAATGTAACTTTTTTGCTTTCATCATTCTCTATCGAAAATGTCCAGAACATAGATAGAAAGAAAATGACTCTCTTGTCTTGGCAAGAATACTCTTCTTTCGCTTGCGAAACCACTATTTCTGGTCTCGCCTCGTTTCTGTTGTGATAAAAATATAATTTATGTAAATATACACATTTTAATTCTTAATGTTAAAATAATTTAATGATATACTACCTACTTAATATTTTAGAAAATATACACATTGATTCCTAAATTTAAAAAATACCCACTTAAAGAACTGCCCGTGTTTTAAATTCATAAAATTTTTAATTTTAAAAGGAAGGTGGTATTTTTTTTTAAATTTTCACCAAAAACACTTATGTAAAATAAGGGCTAAGTTCTTATCCAAAAATCTCGGCCTTTTAAAAGTACTGAGATCTAAAATAAGACCACGATCTGTCCCCATTTTTTCCACTCTTTTTTGACTTGGCAAGTTTTTTACTGATCTGTCTGTGTTAATGACTATGCTTTTTTGAATAATACAGACCAATCAGTTAAAAAATTTGCTAATTCAAAAAAAAAATAAAATAAAATTGTGAACGGATCTTGGTCTAATTTTCGATCTCAGTACTTTGAAAGGCCGAGATTTTGGATACGACTTGGCCCCTAGCAAACTTTTTTGTTTAGTGAATAGAATTTTGACTGCATTTTAAATTGTAATGCCATTAAAATCTTAAAAACTTTGGTTTATTCAAACCCCCTAACTATACGCTATTACGGCCCTGTTTCAGAGTGATCTGAGTAAAAATATGCAGTTTTTAGAATTTTTCTTTTACTTGTGTCCTTAAACCTACTTACATATTAAATTTTAAGATTTTACTCCCTTGGGAAGTGCCCCATAAGTTTAATGAGTTGGTGGGTCAGTCAGTCAGTCCGTAATAAAATTGCCGATTATCAAAAACAAATATTTCAGAAATCACTTGACCTAAGTTTGCCAATCTTTTCACAGCTAATTTAAATGTCTATCTAAATTTACATACTAAATGTCAATCATCAAATAAATGATTTATTGTAAAAAAAAAAAAAAATCACATTAATAAAAAAAAATATTTTTCCTATTCTGGACTGAAATTTTTTATCCAAATTAAATTTTCGTTGATATCTCCTTTATTATTCATTTTATCAAAAATGTTTATATAACTTTTATAGTCCACAGTACAGGCCCCCCCTGGCAAGTTGATTACCACATACTTTATAATTCGTGAGAAACTTCGTTTCGACGAGTCTACCACACTTTTCCTCTGCGACTTTTCTCGATTCCTCCGCTTTTCCGCTCGAAAAAGCCCTATATTATGGCGATTTCCCAAGGTTCTAAAAACTCACGACAACAACTTTTTTTTAGCTAAAGTTACTGGAAATTTTGTTGAAAATGTGAATTTAAACTTGTCCGACAAAAATTTGTCCGACTTTTTCATGTCTACCGCTCGAAACATGCCCAAATGACAGGGTATTAAAGACCGATCACCACTGATTATAGTTATCTCTACATATTAAAACTAATTCGGCCTTCTCAGCTAACGATAACTGCCTGGGAGGAGGCATTTGAAATCAAATAAACTTAATAAGCGAAGAATAATTATTCAAGAAAGAAAAATTATTGTCACCAAACTGTCATAATGTTTACTTTTAACCCTCATTTGTTTTTTTTCATGGGTATCCGCGATAATTTTAGTAGGTTTTTTAATGATCTCTTTTAATTTGAACAGTTTTTTAATAAATATATAAAATGAATATTTTGCAGTTTAAAAGAGCGTTTTTTAAAATGCATTTTATCATAACTAATGTTTTACCTTTTTAAAAAGATTGTTTGTAAAACTCTAAACTCGTGTTTAATAACGTTACAAATATGCTTGAATTTGAAAAAAATTATGCGAAATGAATTTGATTTAGAATAAATTGTGAGAGTGTTTAAGATAAATGTTAAAAAAAAAATAGAAAAATTTTAGAGGTTTTTTAAAAAAAACACAAAAAAATCTTAGGAGGCCATGTTTTGGTATTGAGGCATAACTTTTAATACTGAACTTTTCTTCATAACCTTTTGCTGAATTTTTTGAAATAAGGGTACTTTACACCTGTACAATTTTTATATTTTTTTACCTACCCTGTATGCTGTTTGACTTGCAACCGTTTTAAGTGCACCTAATATGATTATAGAATTTCATTAGGGGCCATCCATAAATAACGTCACACGAATTTCATGATTTTTTACCCCCACCTCGCTCCTGTCACAACACGTCACATTTGTGAGACCCTCTCCCCCCTAGTGCGACGTTACATGTTTTGAAATTTTATGTCTAAAAATAATCAAAACAGTTCTACACCGGACTAAAAGTTCATTGGAGCTGGTTAATAGTATTAGGGTTATAAGTATATAGAAAGAGTAAAAGTAATAGAGATTTTTACACGTGATTTCACAAAGCTGATAACCCTCCTATACTCCTTGTCACACAATGTCACAATCCTCTACACCCCTCCCCTTAAAATGTAACGTAATTTAACGGATGGCCTCTTACAAAGTATTTAATGATTTTTTAATAATATGCGGACACTAAATTGTCGGACAGGTGTATCACTATTTTCTACAATGAATTTAAAAGAAAAAAAAGTGAAATTTAGGTTTGTGGTCAACGATTTTTTATACCCCGTCAAAATTCCAATTTCCAGCTGTCGGACTGAAAAAATGCGGCTTGAAATTTGTCGGACAACCATAGGATATTATTTTATAAATCATTTACAATTAATTTTACCAAAAATTACCTATGTGGTGATCGGTTTTCAATACGCTGTCATTTGGGCATGTTTCGAGCGGTAGACATGAAAAAGTCGGATAAATTTTTGTCGGACAAGTTTAAATTCACATTTTCATCAAAATTTCCAGTAACTTTAGCTAAAAAAAGAAGTTGTGGTCGTTAGTTTTTAGAACCTTGGGACATCGCCATAATATAGGGCTTTTTCGAGCGGAAAAGCGGAGGAATCGAGAAAAGTCGCAGAGGAAAAGTGTGGTAGACTCGTCGAAACGAAGTTCCTCACGAATTATAAAGTATGTGGTAATCAGACAATTTATAAAGCTTAATTTTTTGTTTCATGAAATTTTTTGTATCTCTTATAGTTTATATAGTCGTAGTCCAAACATTCCTTGGTAGCAGGTTTCTGCCGGTAAATGTACCGTATAGTTTTTTTGGGTTTTTCTCGATTTTTTGCTGTTTGACTTCCCTTTTAACTTTAGATTTGTGTATAGCAGAAAAAAATACGCCAGAAAATCTTAGACCGACACCCAGCACACACCACTTTTTTTTGTGGGTCTGTGTAATCGAATCTCTAAGCCTGCGATTAAATTGGTACTGGAAAAAGGAGAGGATCTGGTAATGTTAAAAATATCGTCATTGTTATAATATTATCTTTTGTAAGTAACTAAACCTTATTAGGCATTTTGAAAAAATAATAATAAATTTACAACTATTATGGTTTCGCGATTATTTTTAACTGTTGTTATATTGTTTAATTTAATTATATCGGTCAGTAGTTTGCTTATCAATTTGTATTAAGACAATTACGTGCATTTAGCTGTAAAAAAATAAAGGTTAAACTTAATTTATCAGTCAAGTATCTGAGTTGTTTTTTCGCTACTTAGTAATATTGAGAAAAGAGTTTCTCTGTAACAAGCAAATGTAAAAATTACCCATTAAAAAAATTATATTAGTCATTACCATGATGCAATTTAAAGTTTCTGTTTCTTTGCCACATTTTCTTTATTCACCCTGTGATAATTTTTAAATATAATCTAATTTTTCTTTAAGAATGCAATATTAAGGAAATATATTTACTTATTTGTTATTTAATATACTTTTATTTTGATCCGCAATACTTGAAAGCATACTTAGTATTTTTAATTCTAATTTAAATTCTTTTTTATATTGGCCTGCAATTTATTTGCAATTGTACATCAAAATCCCCGGTCGAGAGAACATGAAACCTCGAGAGAAATAAGAAATTTTCGATAAGAAAAAGGAATTTGTTTCACCTCGTCTCGAGCCTTTAAACGAGAGAAAAATAGGTCTCCGTCTTGACGGGACCTGACGATACGACAACTACGGTTATCTCAGCATATACGCTTTATTTAACTAGTAACAGATGAGCTTTAACATATTTTAAATTAAAAAACTGTAAATTTGTTTGCTAAGGTTGTGCGATAAGTATCAATTTTTTATATTATTATATTAACATGTATGTCATATAAACGACAGGTAATTAAAACAAAAACTATTGTTTTTATTCTCTAAATTGCAGGTTTTCGAACAAGATAGCCCAAAACAGGTTGCTGCTCAACAAGTTCTTTACGAATTTCAACAGACCCCAACCAATGCAGAGTCAAATGTTCACGTAAAACAGCTATTTCGCCCAAATGTTGAACTTACTACCCAAACACCTTTGTACCAACATCCACATATCGAACATTTACCAACCACCCAACCACTTTCATCTATTCATCCTTCTACACCCATTATAACAGCGAGTCAACATTTTGTGTCACCTCAACCACATGCACCTGGTTTAGCCAGAGCTGCTAGTTTCCATCCTGCTACTTCTGAAACGGTAAGTTGTTAAGTGAATACACCTACTCCAGGTTTAACCAGACTACATTTAATTTCGGCAGAAGTATGGGTAGAGTACTTTTGTATAACATTGGTTTAGGAATTGTAATTATCGTATAATAGCAAATGGAAGGATAAATATTCCATTATAATATAGGGGTGATGGAATAAAGTTATGGATACAGGCGCGGATGACCACTGATGCGAACTGCTGCTGTAGTCTCCAACGTACTTGTCCGCATAATCCACACAAAATAAAATCAGACAAATGGTGTTTTTTCATGAATACATTTCAATTATTTTATTAAATAAATATATCGCTAGTTAAGGTGGTTCCCCTTGTAAAAATTTTATTTTTAAGATTAATAAAATATCTATTTCTATCAGTGCTAATTTTTAAATAAATCGTTAAACGCAGATACTAGTAGTTAGGATTGTTAGATGCCCTTTCAGCATTCTCTATCGAAAATGTCCAGAACATAGATAGATAAAAAATGACTCTCTTGTCTTGGCAAGAGTACTCTTCTTTCGCTTGCGAAACCACTATTTCTGGTCTCGCCTCGTTTCTGTTGTGATATAAATATAATTTATGTAAATATACACATTTTAATTTTTAATGTTAAAATAATTTAATGATATACTACCTACCTAATATTTTAGAAATATACACATTGATTCCTAAATTTAAAAAATACCCACTTAAAGAACTGCCGGTGTTTTAAATTCATAAAATTTTTAATTTTATAAGGAAGGTGGTATTTATTTTAAAATTTTCACCAAAAACACTTATGTAAAATAAGGGCTAAGTTCTTATCCAAAAAATCTCGGCCTTTTAAAAGTAATGAGATCTAAAATTAGACCACGATCTGTCCCCATTTTTTCCACTCTTTTTTGACTTGGCAAGTTTTTTACTGATCTGTCTGTGTTAATGACCATGCCTTTTTCAAAAATACAGACCAATCAGTTAAAAAATTTGCTAATTCAAAAAAAATAAATAAAATTGTGAACGGATCTTGGTCTAATTTTCGATCTCAGCACTTTAAAAGGCCGAGATTTTGGATACGACTTGGCCCCTAGCAAACTTTTTTGTTTAGTGAATAGAATTTTGCCTGCATTTTAAATTGTAATGCCATTAAAATCTCAAAAACTTTGGTTTATTCAAACCTCCTAAATATTATAATATAAGGGTGATGGAATAAAGTTATGGATACAGGCGCGGATGACTACTGATGCGAACTGCTGCTGGAGTCTCCAACGTACTTGTCCGCATAATCCACACAGAATAAAATCAGACAAATGGTGTTTTTACATGCATACATTTCAATTATTTTATTAAATAAATATATCGCTAGTAAAGGTGGTTCCCCTTGCAAAAATTTTATTTTTAAGATTAATAAAATATCTATTTCTATCAGTGCTAATTTTTAAATAAATCGTTAAACGCAGATACTATATAGTAGTTAGGATTGTTAGATGCCCCGTATTTTACGTGTTACCCCGTTCATTAGGCAATGACAATACAAAAACCCGTGATTTAGAAAATCAAATACGGGGGTAACTAAAGCCCTTTATTAAAAAATCGGCCAGAGCGTATAATTTGGCGATGGTGGATGCATACTGCGTATTAATTCGTTTGGCGCCGGCCACAATGTGTGCCAAGAAAAACAGATTTGTTTATATTCCATATTCTTCTAATGCACTGTATAAACATTACAAAGTTGCTATAAAAGTCTTATATAAGTTTTATCTTATATAACTTTTATAAAATCTTATATACTTTTTATAATACTATACTTATGACAAAAATATGATTTACGTTTTTGGTTACAGGTTGTTTCCCCTGTTCAGCACAATCTTTACACCAACCATGGACTTAATTCTGCATCATTTAATTACTATAATCCCCTTTTGCCTCCATCGCAGCAATATCAAAACACACATATAAGCCCTAAGCAAACTCCGGGAAAATATATTTACTTAAATGGAAAAATAGTTTATCACCCAAATCATATTCCACAAGGACATGTACAAAATTCTCCACAAAATAACTTTTATAATAAAGCTCTTTCTCATAATCAACAAAAGTTACCATTGCATAACTACGAATTACGGCCAAATCGTCCTAATCCACAGCACGGGGCATTTTATGGTCATCATAATGGTAAAGCGATGAATAGATTATTGCCACAGGGAAGCTTACCACCAATCACTCAAAACAGGTAAGTTGCTTATGACGTACTTCCATTGAGAGCTCTTTTAGAAATCAACATAAAAAAAACTCAACCTTAACAACATATCCTAAAGCAACAACTTTATACTATTAAATATAGGATAATACTTAGGCTTTGGCACAAGAAACTACAGTACCTATAAAATAGGCTTAAAAATGATGCCTGATTTAGTATTGGTAAAAATGTATAATTGGTTGATTTTTACAGATAACAAAATAGCAAACACTTTTATTTAAATTAAAAAAAGTCTTACAAAAGATTGATATTAAAAAAAAATTAATAGTAATTCAACGACTATTCGATATCAAAATACCATAAATATACCACAAGATATTATTTTAACTGTAGATGTTACGTAAACTTGCTAGTCATTCTAGGTATAAGCTTTTATAGGTTCCAGGTTCCCAAACAACTACATCAAATAGATAAACCCTCCACTTCTCCTCACCAACTTCAAGAAACTGAAGAAGAGGACGAAAAACCCGTCCACGAAGAAAACAGTGAAGACGCCGAAGAAGAAAATGTTGAAGAAGAACGAGACGAAAAAGAAAGTAAGCTATGTAAATTGTTTTTAAAAAAGTGTTATTGAATTTTTGAGTTTGCGTGGTTGCATTACATAAGAGATTGGCCTGTATTTAAAGATAATATTTTTAATATTTTTCGGATATTTTGTAACAAAAAAATAGACGTGATTTGAGGTAGGGGAAGGAGAATAGTCTAAAACCTCACCACGTATTACCAGGAAGGAGGAGGGGGTTTTAAAAAATTGGTAAAAAGCATTACGACCTCTAAAAGGTATATGCAGTTTTTTATTCCTTAGCCAAGAAAGTTGGAGAAATACTAAGTTTACTTAAACTTAAAATTAATGGCTTTTTTCGATATTCCGACAGAAATGGTTAATTTTCTCAAAAAAATTAAATGCATTGATATATATTTTTTTATAAAAAAATAGCTAAATAATGCCTAAACAAAATTTTATACGTCAATATCTCAAAAACTACAAAACCTACAAAAATTTTATATAACTTTATTTAAGTATTTTTAGAAAACCTTTAATTTAGGTTATATAATTTTTTCGTCTAAATGCGATACTTTACGAGTTATAATAAAAAAATCGAATTCCGGGGGTATACCTTTAAAAAATCCCAAAAATTTTATTTATTGATTATAATTCGTAAAGTATTGCATTTAGGCGAAAAGATTATATAACCCAAATTAAAGGTAAAAATACATAATTAATGTTATATACATTTTTTTTAGCTTTTATAGTTTTTGAGATATTGACGTATAAAATTTTCTTTGGGCTAAATTTAAGGTAGGGAACAAGATATCCAGATATGGTTTTCGCAAGCTTGTTTAAGCATCATTTAGCTACGTTCTTATGAAAAAAAATCATACCAATGCATTTAATTTTTTTGTGAAAATTAACCATTTCTGTCGGAATTTTGAAAAATACCCTCTAGCGGCGACATGTGAAACTAACAAAACTTCAAATAATACAACATTTATAGCCCAAAAATTGCTCTTCTTAACTAGCCTAAGTTTCTTACAATCGGCTTAGCCGTTTCGAAGATACAGGGTGCTTTTTACGGAAACCTTTAAATACCCACCACCACTATATTTTTAGGGATACAGCAAAAATTGTCAAACAAAAAAGGTTCAAATTATCCTCGACTTTAAAAATCAGGTATTTTTTGTTTGATTGATTGATTGATTGATAATCTAAATACACAAGTTGAGGTTTTGTCCGCCTCGACACTGCAGCCTTGTTGTATCTCTTGTGTATTTGTTTCAGTTAAAAAGGTTTGACACCTTAGACAGGTGTAGTAGCCCTTTTACTGTTCTTTTCTGGTCTCCAGCCTCCTGGTGGTTAGTGTCCACCATGAGGTTTTGATTTGTTCTCCAGTATGTAAGTGCAGGGCACTCATATATGATGTGAGAGGCTGTCTCTTCCTCTTCGTCACATAGTCTGCAAATGGGTTCTTCTCTATAGATGCCCATAGTGTGCAAATGTTTCCTTAGGGTGCAGTGTCCGGTTATTAATCCTGTCACTATTCTAATCTGATTCCTATTTAGTTTTAGTAGTTCACTTGTCAATGCTTTCGATGGTGATTCCAACATTGATTTAGTGTGATTTTGCCTTGGAATGTGGTTCCAGTATGACTGATGTTGTGTTTGAATCCACCGAGTCATGTAGTCACGAACCGAGGCTTTTGGTATTCCAAAAACAGGTTCAGGACCCACAGACATTGCTGCGGAGCCTCGCCTGGCCAGGGAGTCTGCATTTTCATTACCCTGTATTCCCCTGTGTCCTGGCACCCAGGAAAGTGTAACTTTGTTGTGGTTAGCCAGGTTTAGGAGGCATTGCAGACAGTTCCAAACCAACCTTGAGTTGACTTGTTGAGATGCCAAAGCTTTTATGGCCGCTTGACTATCAGAGAAGATAGTAATGTCCCTGCCCTTATATCTACTCCTCAAGTTCTCTCGCAGACAAAGTTCAATGGCATATATTTCCGCCTGGAAAACAGTGGCATATTTCCCCGGGGAAGCATAAGCATTAAACCTAGGGGTCATACAATGTATTCCTGCGCCGGCTCCATTGTCAGTCTTGGATCCATCGGTATACCAAACCAAATTTCGAGACTGACCAGGAGATCGCTCACTACCGCCCCAGGTAAGCTGGGTTTTGTATGGTCTGTGTGTATTTATCCGTTTTGGCATTGTGTCACTGCTCATCTCAAATATTGAGTTTGTGATACTGCTCGTTATTCTGGCGTGTCCTAGGGCAGGCCCAGAGCACCAGTTGCCGTTGCATTTCAGCCTGTATGCCCCAATCCTCGCCTCCGCCTTAATAATTATACCAAGAGGGGGGAGGCTTAGTAGGGTTTCCATGGCTGCAGTTGGAGTGCTTCTAATAGCTCCCGTTATACAGAGACATGCTAGTCGCTGGAGTTTGGATAACTCCAGCTCTGCTTTTCTCTGTTCTATTTTTGGCCACCAGATAGTTGAACCGTAGGTTATCATGGGTCTTACCACAGCCGTGTACAACCAGTGCACTATGCGTGGCTGAAATCCCCAATTCTTCCCCACAGCTCTTTTGGTAGCCATTAGAGCCATTTTGCCCTTATTAATCACATTCTGCATATGTGGATTCCAGGTTAGCTTAGAGTCCAGAGTTAATCCAAGATACTTTACCTCCTGGACATAGCCTAGTGTGGAAACGAAGAAGTGAGGAAGTATTAAATCATCCAGCTTCCTTCGTCTAGTGAAGGGTATTAGCGCAGTTTTGCCAGGATTAACAGTAAGGTTTTCCTTGTTGCACCATCCCTCCACAATTCTCAGTGCCCTTTGCATAAGCTCCGAGGTTGTTTTGTTATGCTTCCCCACGACAAGTATAGTGATGTCATCCGCATACCCCTGGGTATAAAGCCATTATTATTCAGTTCCACCAGGAGTTCGTCAACAACCATATCCCACAGTAGTGGGGATAGAACCCCTCCCTGTGGGCATCCTTTGACCACTGACACCTCCATTGTTTCGCTGAATAACGTTGCTTGCGTTCGTCTGCCAAGTAACATGTTGTTTATCCACCTACAAATGGTGTCGTTAACATTATGTCTGGCAAGAGCCGCGGCCATTGAGTTGAAGGAGGTTCGATCAAAAGCTCCCTCAATGTCAAGAAATGCAGCAAGCGCGATTTCCTTGTTGTTCAGTGCGAGTTCTAATCTGGTCACCAGTTGATGATGAGCAGACTCGCATGATTTTTTGATTGATAGGCATGTTGGATTTTTTGTTAGGTTGATATTGCAAAATTCACAGAAACATCACTTTTTTAGATTCAAGATTGCAGTTACGCCCCTAGCGACCATTTCAGAAACTTGAAAATAATTTCCAGCTATTTCTCTTGACATCTTTTACCAAAAATATTTTTCCCCAAAGCTGTGCGATAAACATTTTCTGAGATACAGCCGGCGTGCTTTCTTATTTGGACGCCCGGTAAATATTAAAGGGTGTGTTGTACAATTAATTTTAAGTAAAAACGTCCCATTAATAGGTTTTTAATATTTTTTTAGTTTTTTTTTGATACTGCCTGTATATTTTAAAATTTTGCGCACGACCCATTGAAACAAACGTTTATAAAATGTTCATAATATTTTTTGTGTTATCTCCACAGAGTGAAGACAAATACTTAAAAAAGGTACAAGGTGTGTCAAAAAAAATATTATCGTCCAGTAGATGGGTAATAAAGCCTTGAAGGACACACGTTTATAAGACTATTTTTCCTAAAATTATTTGTACAATCACACTCTTTGATATGTACACAAGGTTTATAACCCAGTCTGTAGGTAAAAATAAGGGATGTTTATGACGTTAATTTGTAACAGGTTGAAAGGTGTTAAAAGTTGTAGAGGTTGATTACCTGAATATGACTATATGTGTGTAGGGATTCGGGGTGGAGGGTTAAAAGTGCTAAAAACGTTTAAAATGTATTTTCTAGGTATTAAAAAAAAACTATAATTTGAGCCCGGCTAAAATTGATTTGGTCCATTTGTTTATGAAAAAATGCAAAAAAAACCGTTAAAAATAGCCATTTTTTGAAATATTAGTAATTATTGCCAAAATATTTTTTTATCCATTTGATCGTTTTGAGCCTTGAAAAAAGGGTACTTTTTTGTTAATAAACAATTGGAGCCGGAGGGTCCCTGCATAAGTTAAGAATTTCAAACCAAGAAATGTGGAAAGCTGGCTTCAAAACAAATAATTTTGAAAAAAAAGGAGTCTCTACGACCAGTGGGAACCAAGTTACCATTTTTTTTAATGTAATATTTAAATTGTTTATAATAATTTAGAATTAATTTGAAAGAAAATAGTACAATACTTAAACCTAATATACCGTATAATAGAAAGTTGTTATATTTGTTTTTTATTGCTAAAAGATGTGCTGCAAGTGACTGATACTTTCGTCGGCGCCAGGGAGGTAGTGGTGGGCATAGAAAATTTCAGTCCAAAATAGAAAATAAATATTTTTTAATTAATGTAGATTTTGGGTTTCTTTTTAATAATCAGTTATTTTATTTATTTAAATTCCAAATTACTTAAAATTTGTAATAAACATCCAAAAATAAAAAAAAATAATTTTTAATTTTTTCCAGGGGCATACCTTAAAAAAATCCTAAAAATCCGAAAACTAGACGAAAAAATATATAACTTAAATTAATGGTCTTGTAAAAATATATAGTTTATGGCCTATAAAATTTTGTGTATCGTTAATAGTTTTTAAGATATTGACGCTTTACACTTAAAAAAAATCGCTAATATCTGAAATTACGCCTTTTCTTGATTATTTACAGTTTGACAGCCAATTTTGACTTTAGATTTGTGTTCAGCGAAAAAAATACTTTAGAAAATCCTATACCCACACCCAACACGCACCATTTTTTTTGTGGGCCTGTGTAATCAATTTACCTTAATTTTATTTATATTTAAATTTTTTATCTGAAACCCTATTAGACGACATATTTATTAATAAATCTGAAGCTAAAATTTCAGTTTCAGTTTCAGATATATTAATTGATCTCTTGCCAATACCATTTTAATTGGAGGATTCATGAATACCAATCTGGCTTTTCGATTTCTAAAGTGCCTTCAATATTACCATTAAAAATGAGCTGAGACGCATGGATTTAAATTTAAAAAAATATTGATAATTTTTAAAAACTCCATGCTCTATTATTTATAACTTTTTGCGCTACCCTATATTAAAAAAAAGAGCTTGATCCGATAAAAATTCGCAAAGATATGGCTATTTTGTTCGCGCTCCGCTGATTTAAACTCTCGATTTCAGTTTTTGACTCGGCATGTCAGTCCGAGAGCTTCTATCCCCACCACTACCTCCCTGGCTTTGACGAAAGTATCAGTCACTTTAAACACATTTTTTAGCAATAAAAAACAAATATAACAACTTTTTATTATGTGGTATATTAAGTTTAAGTATTATACTATTAAATGCCCTCCAAATTTTTTTTAATTATTATAAACAATTTAAATATTACTTTAAAAAAATTGGTAACTCGGTTCCTACTGGTCATAGAGACTTCTTTTTTAAATATTTGTTTTGAAGCCAGCTTTCCATATTTCTTGGTTTAAAATTCTTAACTTATGCAGGGGGCGCTCCGGCTCCAATTGTTTATTAACATAAAAGTACCTTTTTTCCAGGCTCAAAACGAAGGACTGAATATTAATTTTTTTATTTTGTTGATCTAAATTAGTAAAATATAAGTCTCGAAAAAGTAAAAGACAGTTTGTAATACCTAAAATATTTATAAACAAAAAATGTATATCCTACCAGATTAGAGCTCTAAAATCAGTAAAACTCAGTTATCTTAGCAACAAATTATCCGATCATGCTTTAGAAACCCTCATTTAATTAAGAAATAAAAAACCGATATTTTGCAATGACAGAAATGATTAAAAAATATTTTGGCAATAACTATTAATATTTCAAAAAATGGCTATTTTTAACAGTTTTTTTGCATTTTTTCATAAACAAATGAACCAAATCAATTTTAGCCGGGCTCAAATTATAGGTTTTTTTAATACCTAAAAAAATTTTGAACGTAATCCTCTAAAATTAACAATGACGCTTGCAGAAGCGAAAAACACGTTTTAGCACTTTTAACCCTCCACCCCCCACCCAAGCACACTTTTTTCGAGTCTAAAACTATATAGTCATATTTAGGTAATCACCCTCTACAACTTTTAACACCTTTCAACCTGTTACAAATTAACGTCATAAACATCCCTTATTTATACCTACAGACTGGGTTATAAACCTTGTGTACATATCAAAGAGTCCTTCTAACACCTTTCAACCTGTTACAAATTACCGTCATGAAAGTTACCTACAGACTGAGCTATTAGGAACAGGGAATAAGAAAGAGTCCAAGCATGTCGCGCACGCTACATCCTTTCTTTTCAAACGATTTTCTGCCCGATTTTATAAAAATTACAATGGACTTAGCACTAAAGGTTTATATTTTTCAGATGATGAAGGGGACAACAATGAATTTGAAGAAGAGGATGATGATGATCACTATTCATACGAAAGTTACCCATTTGAGGAGGATGATTTCCTAGACGAAGAAGAAAATTATCATTATCGACCTTCGAGATCGCGTAAAAATAAGGGCAGAAACAGATACCATATTGAACCAGAAGATGAAGATGAAAATGATCAAGATGACGCTAAAAAAAGTAACAGTAAACAAAATACAAAATATCACAATCCAAATCGACCCAGAAAGAATAGAATGCCTCTTAAGTATGAACCAAGTGATAGTTTTGGTTATCGAGAAAAGTACAGTAGTAATATGAAATATCAAAGTCCCACATTTAAAAAAAATGGAAAAAAAATTAACCCTAACGGGCATTTTAAAAAGGTAAAATATGTGCAAAAACCGGGCGGAAAACCAAAGATTGAGACGATTGAAGGTAAATTTTCAGAAAATATTCCTGTAACTCATAAACATAAGGTATATAAGGAAAGATGGTTTGTGTCTAAGGATATAGAAGACCCAAATAAAAAAGCAAGAAGTGTTAAATACGTATAGTACCTATTATTAATTAATATATTTTATGTGTCCTTTATAGACTGAATAATAATAGTGTTTTAATAAGTAATTATGTACATAAAAAGGGAAAACGATGGCGCATATTTTTTTTTATATAACATTTATTAGTGTATGTTGTTAAAACTACTACTGTTCTATTATTTTATTTTAAATGTACTTCAGTATTAAATCAGTAAAGTGGTAAAAGAAGTGTAGGATATATGTTTTTTTTCATTGTTTTGTAATAATATTTTTATACTTCTTCTTTAATAAAATTTATTTTAAAACAATTTATCTGTTTTTTTATTTTACAGGGTGTAAATAATTTAACTTATATTAAAATAAATGTACCTTGAATTTAAAACGGTTTCTCTCTCTTCTCTCTCTCTCTCTCTTCTTATTTTTATATTTAAATTTGTTAAATTCATTAGAAAGTCTGTTATTATTTAATGAGAACTATTAGGGTTACAGTAAAAATTTAAGCTTTAGAAAAAATGTAAAAAAAATAAACTACCACAACTAACTAAAACTAAACTCTTTGTTCTAATTATAGACCTATGTATATATTTCCCCTCGGTTGTTTTAGAGATGACAAAAAAAATTAAAACATTAAAATATTCGGAAAACATAAAATTTTACATAACAGATAGCACGGATTCTGTCACAAAACTTTCTCATGCCAGTCTCTAAGCCTGATTTGTAAAATTGAAAAAAAAATAATTTGGGATTAAGGCACCAAAAATCTTGTCCAGTTTAATGCCTCCAAAACTTAATCATATTCGCTGTCGCGAAAAAAGTATTCCATTTATTACTTAGCCGCCAAGTTCTGCAGATTAAAGAGTAATTAAATGTAGTGGGCGTTTTAAGAATAACGTTGACTGGCATAGCCATGGCAGCTTTAAAAAAGCTCGGTTTACTTTTTTGAGCCAGAAAGTAATTCTCCCCATCCAATCTGTATACGTTGTATGTATCAGACCCTCTTTAGAATATTGTTCTCGGGTATGAAGAATGGCTTGTCCTACAGCACTTAACTTCCTTTGTTCCCACCAAAGAAGAGCTTTTCGCCTTATTAATGATCTCACAACAACAGGAAGGATTTCTTGTCTTGCCGACCGACGGGCTGTGGGGTATCTATCACTCTTTAATATGTAGGTTCACTGTCTCTGCTTTGAGGAATTAGCCAGTATAATACCTCCTCTGGTAGTTTCCAACAAAGCACCACGTAGTCAGCACTTTTGCATTCCTTTTTAGTCCAAATCGAGAGGCCCTGAACTTCTACTTTGTTCGTTACTTGATCCCTAGAGTGTCTAGACTATGAAACCTTCCTTTGGTCTAGAAAGATTTTTCCTTATCATCAAATCTTCAGATATTTAAGTCCGGTGTTAATAAATTTTCTCTTACTACACTTAAGACACCTACAGTACGTTAGTACTTAGGCTTAAAGCCTTCGTGTACTGCCAAGATAAATAAAATTTATTTTGAAATAAAACAGTTAAAACTTATCACTAAACCTTTTAAAAAACATTGCAAATAAACTGCATTGTGTCACACCAACCTTAAATACTAATAAATAATGCAATTTAAATTAACAAAATTTGGTACGTTGTAAAAAAAACAAATAAAAAAACACATAAAGATAGTTTATTACTTTTTCAACGGGTGGACATAGTCAAATAGCTATTGTGACGTCATGTTTCCAATACACAGGTCTTTCTGCAAGACTTCTGTGGTCATTAGGACAAAAAACAAATTGCACTCGCAATATGAAAATACTTTTTTCAGCTATTCACCTAATAAGTGAAAAAAAATGCATTTATCTAGATTTCGCCAGACTACATTTTTCGTGTCTTAGGAATACATGTCTAATTGTTTACAGAAAAGTCACAATTTTTAAAACACATTTACTGTCTTTTTTTAGATGATACCGGGAAAGTACGAATACAACCAGATCAAAACAATATTTTTGAAAATAAGTTTGGGAAAAAAAGGTCTTCCTTTTAAAGGCTTAAGAGCACAATATTGTGTCCTTATAACAATAAATGGAAAGGAATTCTGCTAATAATTTATTATGTTAATATTTTATTTTAAATACCAACAAAAACACACACCAAGTTGTTATCCAAAAATCTCGTCCTCTTAATGTACTGAGATATAAAATTAGAATAAGTTCTGTCCACAATTTTATTCTAAATAGATTTCATATTTAACACACCCCCTTGTCTCTAGGATACATAACTAAGTATCTACCTATAATCCCTATTAAATTTTTAATTCAATTTTTAATATTTAACTTGTGGTATTTTTAAAAGGCAAAATATTTGTGTGCGAAGTCATTTTGATAGATAACCATTCTTAACATATACCTTATTTTGTGTTGTTACCTTTTAAGAGATCAACCTATGAACCCTTAATCACCATGTAAAAATTGCGATTTCATAAACTCACATTGATCTAATTTTTGCGGTTAATAATTTATAAAATTTGGTATGCCTGGAAGTACCCTAAAAAATTTAGTTCATTCAACCATTATTATGTTTATATTTATGGTTGGTATGTTTTTAAGGACAATTTAATCGCTATTCATAAAGTTATAGAGTGAAATCCTAATCTAATACGTAATAAGGTACTCTATGATGTAACGTAAAATAAATGCTTGTAACAAAAACAGAAACTAATCCATTATGCAATATTATATATCAGGGATGGGGTCGCTCGAATCATGGGGTGTAATGTGTTAAAGCTACAAAGATCTACATATTCTACGTAATCATTGTAAGTATCTATTATCCGATCTAGATTTGTTTTGTTCAAAAATAAAAATTGACTATCGCTTGATTAAAAATGTGCGAAATCAATTTTTTAATCAGAAAAACATGAACCTTGTGTAAAAATGTTTTATTTTTCAAGACAGTTTCAATAATAAATTGGACAAACAGTAAAATTTACCAAATAAAATTCCTTAAGATGTTGTTCACAATAAATAACAATAAATTTAAATTACATGTTTTTATTTATTTTCTAGTAAAAAAAGAAATGTTAATTACCGTCTTATTGTACAACTAAAAGTAAAATTACAAACTCTAATCGCCGTTGTTTTTTCTTTGCATATATGCATCAATAACTTTATTATTGCCTATTTTCATGTTTTTCCGAATGTGAAGTAACTCTAATCCTGTGAGTCTTTTCTGGGTTATTTTTGTTCTTAACCAGGTTTTAAGCCGTTTCAGTGAGAAAATGTTCTTCCCGGGAAGCATTATTAACTTGTAAAGTAACTAAAATTCTAAAAAATAAAAAAGAAGTGGATTCGTGGACATGCTGCTGGATTACATTAACTACTAGTTCATTAGCACCCACATACATTAAAGTAAATTAATTTCTTCTTGTCACTTGAAACAACAACGTTCGAGTTCTACTGTTAACTCTTGTACCACAAGTTCACTTATTGAATTGTTTAAAAAATGTGAATATTTTTCAACCAATCCTTTTATTTAAGGTTTTTAAACTCATTAGGTATTTTATGGAAATAAAAGAAAAAATGATAAAATTCTAATGTCTTCCCTGGAAATCTACTTTTAAGGCGTTGGCAACTTTTTTTATCAATTTTCTTTCTGACTCTTAACTTAATCTTTTTATTTGCATTTTCTTTTCACAGAAATTTGTTTAGTAATAATTTTTGTTGTTTTTTTTATTTTCGCTTTTCTATGTAGACCTTTTTTTTTGGGGGGGTATAGTCGCTACTGCCACCCTGGATCCGTCCTTGAAATACTGATACTAGATATTTTAAATTGCAAACAATAGATAATTTAAGCAAATAACAAAAAATAGTAAATAGATTAATTACTTATCGGTAAAAGTTTTCATATGTTAATTTTGCAGTGAGCTTAGATGGAATAATGAATTTTTAAATAATAAAATACATAAATTAACAGATTGATTTTACACATTAGAGAAAAACGGTAGACAATTAAAACTAAGATTTTACTTAAAACTTTAGAGTTACAATAGTAACTAAGTAGTAGTAATAAATGTAATTAATTTACTATTATAATATATCAAATTTTTTTAAAAATTATGTTATTATTTACATAGTCTAAAGTAAAAAAATACATTCATGAAAGTATCGTCAGTTTAAAGGTAAAAGACACTAAGTAACATCATTTGGTTTAGAAAATGAAAACACTTTTATACATAAGTTGCGATGAAGAAAAAAAACGTCTTTATTAAGATTAATATTTCACTACAGAGGTTTAGTAGTCATAAAGATAGTTAATTAGTTTAACTTTCTTTTAAAAAGATGGAACTTGGTGATTTTTACCTTGAAACTTATAATATACCATCGTTTTCTGTACATAAATAAAGTAATAAGATAACTAAAAGTTCAAGAAATTTTTTTGAGGTGGGTCCAGACTGCGAAACTGGGTAAAATCGATATTATCCTGAAAGTATTTCCATAGTAACATAGGCAGGTCTGGAGCCACGGAAGTTTGTAGCAAATGTAAAATACACCGTGGCGTTTTATTTACTAGTTCAAAGAAAAGAAGAGTTAAGTTTAAAGATATAACTTAGATTCTGCATATATATATATATATATATATATATATATATATATATATATATATATATATATATATATATATATATATATATATATATATATATATATATATATATATATATATATATATAAGATACAGATTATATGCATAGATAACGGAAACGTAAGATAAAGTCGTTAAATTATGGCAAAGTTGCATATTAAGGTGCCTAAAATGCCCATTAGGAAAAATTGCTAAAGAATTTATTTTTTTTTTTTACGTTAATCATCCGGAAAAAAACAGCAATTTTCCTAATGTTTTTATTTTTTCTTCAACTTTTAAAAATTAGTTACGTAAAAAAACAACTTTTTGGATTCAACTTACAAACCTCGTTACGTATTTTCCATTGGTTACGACTAACACTTTTTGTAAGATCCACCATAAAATTTATTTCTAAAGAGGATTTAGGGTTTTTTAAAAGCGGTTTTTTATCTTATTATCCAATTTATTTTTCCCACCTTCATTAAACAAGTTCATTAAAATTCTGCATCCATGGGGTCTCGTTAAGTAATAAAAAATGTTTAATTAATATGGTTGGAATGTATTTGTAAACTATTTATTGTACAGCTATTAGAAATATAAATTAAGGATATGGCTTTAAATTCGGAAAAAATTAAGTTGGCGATTTTTTAATTTATGGGCATTATACAAGTATATTAAAAAGAAAACACTTTCTAAAACGTTGATTTAAAGTAATCGATCACGGATTTGATTAAAATTTTCGGAACGATTTGTTTTCCTATATTATTTTCTGTTAAACTTTTTTAAGTGGCAAAAATTTATTGTATTTTAAAAAGCACTGAAAATAAATCTAATTTTTAAACAAGGCTGGTCGATAAGTAATATTTTTTTAAATAAACTATTTTTCGTAGAACTAAAAGTGTAAAATAACCATTATTATTATAAAATTTCTTATTTAATTAACCATAATTAAATTGTTATAAATTTTAGCATTTTAGGAAAATAAATTTTCAAATTTATATTAAAAAGGCCACTTAAAAAATATGGATGTAAAAATATGTTGTAATAAAAACGAGTTAATTTTAACTTTTATAGGACCGAAATAATACAAGAAAAATGCCTGACGTTGACTATTTCTAATAAAAAATAAAAAGAAAACAGCTTTTTTGGTTTTTTTTTCCGTTTAATTTTTAATCGGCATTTTGGCACCTAAATGGCAAAAAAAATTTTTAATTTTTACTTTCCCGGGATCCGCATGGAACTGTGGCATCTTATATATATATATATATATATATATATATATATATATAAATATATATATATATATATAACGGGGAAAAGATACAAAAGTTTAAATTGGGGGAAAGTTGCATATTGAAGCTCAATAATACCCACTAAGCAAAAAAAAATGCTAATTACGTTGATTTATGTTTTCTTGTTTTTTTCGTTAATCATCTTGAAACTAAAGCGTCTTGAACATAATAGTTTGTTATATTTCCTTCAACTTAAAAAATCCCGTTCGTTAAAAAAAAAACGTTTTGGTTTCGAAACTTACCGGGGCCCGTTACGTATTTTCCCCTTTGGGTTTTCCTAACACATATTCGAAACATCCACGTTATATAATTTACGTTTAAAAGGATTTTTAAGGACTTTAATAAGCGGTTTTGTTATGTTGATTATAAAAAACCTAGTGTTCTTAATATTTTTCCTTAATCAATTATCATTAAAGATCTTTTGGATCCATAATGTGTGGTTTTTTGGTTAAACAAAAAATTTAAAATTTAAAAATTGTGAATCGTATTTTGTAAACTATTTATTGTACAGCTATAAAATAAATATCAGTATAAGGATGATGGCTTTGAAATTCACTAAATGTATTAAGTTGGCGACTTTATCAGTAGGGGGCGCACGATACCAAGTATATTAAAAAGGGCAAACTTTTTGTAAAAATGTTGATATTAAAATAATCGTGTTTAGGTACGTTTTGTAGAACTAAAAGTGTAAAATACCCCTTTTATTATTAAAATCTTAAGAAATTATCTAATTAACCATAATAAAAAATTGTTTACCTCAAAGTTTTAGCATTTTTATGTAAAAAAGTAAATTTTGCGTCCATTCTTTTATTAAAAATGCCACTGAAAAAATATGGATGTAAAAATATGTTGTAATAAATAACCAGTTAATGTTGATAATAATTTTTTTTGCCGACCCCGAAATAATACAATGGTTTAAAAATAAAACCAGCGACGAGTGACTATTTCTAATAAAAAAATACTTATATAAAATATTAGGAAAAATTTATTTATAAAAATATCTGATGTCTACAACTCTCGTTTCACATTTTCCGAATTTGTGTACAGACTATTTAATATGCAAAGCTATCCACACAAATTGTAATAGTTCATTAGAAATGTTCATGTGAATAATTTTATTTGCCCTTAATTTTTACTTTAACTTGAAAAGTCTTAAATTTTTAAAAAATGTGAGTAATATTAAAAAAAATAAAAAGGTCTAAAGTTAGGTATAAAAAAATGCCTATATAATTTATAAATGTTTATTAAAAATCAATTGTATGTGATATGAAAAACATGAACCTTGTGTAAAAATGTTTTATTTTTAAGCAGTTTCAATAAAATTGGACAAACGTAAAATTTACCAAATAAAACTCCTTAAGATGTTTTACAATAAATAACAATAAATTTAAATTCATGTTTTTATTTATTTTCTAGTAAAAAAAGAAATGTTAATTCCTTTATTTACAACTAAAAGTAAAATTCAAACTCTAATCGCCGTTGTTTTTTCTTTGCATATATGCATCAAGAACTTTATTATTGCCTATTTTAATTTTTTCCGAATTAAGTAACTCTAATCCTGTGAGTCTTTTCTGGGTTATTTTTGTTCTTAACCAGGTTTTAACCATTTCGTGAGAAAATGTTCTTCCCGGAGAAGCATTATTAACTTTAAAGTAACTAAAATTTAAAAATAAAAAAGTGGATTGTGGACATGCTGCGGATTCATTAAATAATAGTTCATTGCACCCCATACATTAAATAAATTTTTCTTCTTGTCACTTGAAACAACAACGTTCGGTTCCTGTTAACTCTTGTACCAAAGTTCACTTATTGAATTGTTTAAAAATGTGAATATTTTTCAACCAATCCTTTTATTTAAGGTTTTTAAACTCATTAGGTATTTTATGGAAATAAAAGAAAAAATGATAAAATTCTAATGTCTTCCCTGGAAATCTACTTTTAAGGCGTTGGCAACTTTTTTTATCAATTTTCTTTCTGACTCTTAACTTAATCTTTTTATTTGCATTTTCTTTTCACAGAAATTTGTTTAGTAATAATTTTTGTTGTTTTTTTTATTTTCGCTTTTCTATGAAGACCTTTTTTTTTGGGGGGGGGGTATAGTCGCTACTGCCACCCCCTGGATCCGTCTCTCTCTCACATTCGTTTCACATTTTCCGAATTTGTGTACAGACTATTTAATATGCAAAGCTTATCCACACAATGTGTAACAGTTCATATATAGAAATGTTCATGTGATAATGTTTATTTGTCTTAATTTACTTTATAAAAAGTCTTAAATATTTTGTAATGTGTAAATGTGAGTAATATTAAAAAAAAATAAAAAAGGTCTAAAGTTAGGTATAAAAAAATGCCTATATAATTTATAAATGTTTATTAAAAATCAATTGTATGTTCATGTATTTTTAATATCCATATTCTGTTCTATTTTCTCCTCCGAGTTGCACCTGAAAAAAGAAAACTTTGTAAAATATTTGCTCCAATACTTTTAGTTACTGACATAATTGTTTCATTAATAAAGAAGATAATTTTATAATACTAGTTTGGCAAAAAAAGCTATATTTGCAGATAGTGTCATGGCTACCTTATTTTACCTAATATAAAGGATAAAAACCCTGTGTTGGCTTAAAGGCCTGCAATTTTTTTAATACATAGTCGCCATTTTCTCTAATATTAGCAACTCGATTAGCCATAACTAAATGGTAAAGTAAACTACTGATTAACCACCGAATTTTGAAAAAGGATTTAGAAACTTTGTATTATATTATTATTTTGCTTCTATTGATAAAAAATCCAATTAAAAATTTAATTTATCTCTTAAAGAATTTTTTACTTACAGTTATACCTACTAGTTACGTCACTTGAGCATGTTAAACCACTGCCTCTCTTTTTCACTTCCAATCCACTTTTTGATTAGTTGTTATTTGAAAACAGACTGTACTGCATCTACAATTTGTTTTATAATTAATTTTCTAATAATTTAAATATTGTTATTATTATTATTATAATTGTGTCAAGTGTCTAATATCAAGGCCTTTAAAAATTACAAAATATAATACATCACGGTGTATGGTTTAAGTTAAAACTTTGATAAAATTCATTTAACCGAAGTATTTTATTTATTTAAAATATTAAATTTTTGCTTCTTAAGTCCTCTAAAAGTTTTTTTTTCCGATTGATCGAATAAAACCCATTTTCTGGAGAATTTTTTTGCCAGAAGATAACTTTTTCCCGGGCTAGACCGGAAAAATACTTTTGCCAGGCTCATTTGTCACTTTTGTAGTCTTATTTGTCACTTTGCACATCCATGAAATAGAAAATAAGCTGCTAATTTAGCAGCTTTTTTATTTATGGTTGTTATGAAAACAAACTTTAGTTTTTTTTTTAAATCTTTGGACAGTCCACGAAGGCTGAGGCCTAAGCACTAATGTAACGTGGGTGTCTTAAATAATTCTTATTGTTATAATAAGTGTCAAATCCAAGTCAAGCGGATAAATAGACCGGTTTTTAAATATAAAAAATTTGTTTTTTTAATAGTTTCGGTTGAAAAAAAAGATTGTACATTACAGGATCTAAAAGCAAATGTTTTGCAGGTCTCGCCAAGTTTTCAAGACTTGCCTACGGCTCGCCCTAGAAACCGCTTGGCTTGACCTGCAAACACCACAGAATAAAAAAGCGAACACTACTTTCCGGTCTTCTAACGTAAATTACTACAGATTATGTAGGTAGGTATAAAGCAACCAAATTTTATTTCATTCTTTTTTTTTAATTTATATGTATCTAGGGGATGGGAGGTACCTCACAAAGTTAAATCCGGACTTATTACCCCAATATTTGGGACGAATGGTAACTTTATCTTAAGGAAATGACTGATCTTTATAATCAGGATTTTTCGTCAGTTTATCTATATACCTACGTACATAAAAATTAAAGTATAAAAGAAAATCTACTTACTTTCCGATCCATATTTTCCTTTAATATTACGAGAAAAAACTTTAAATTCACAACACAAAACACTACTTGTTCTTAAAATGCAAGGCACAGATTATCTATATAAATAAAAAAAATGCGAGGAAATAAGCATAGTAAGGTTTAAGGTTATGTCAGGTTATGTACTAATCTTCCTTTCTAAACCTGGCGTCGTTGTTAAAAATTGTACATTCTCTGTGCGGGCTACTTTTAAACATACGAGGTCGATATAAATTATAATCATATCTAAAACGTATATTAAGGGCCAGTTGTATGGGTTGAGGTTAATATCACGATTAATCTTTGAATTAATCTTAGGTTTTATTCTTGGATTAATCCTAAGGTTTATCCATAGTTCTGTTTGTACAGTTGTATACCTTCAGGGTTCGGTCACAAGGTTATTAAAATATTCCTAACTTCTCCTAGAAGTAAAGGAGGAATTTGTTTAGCATAACCTCAATAACCTGCAATTTTATTTTTTGAAGCATGATTCTAAGTTAGAAAATTAAAAATATGAATGTTTTTAATTTTTCTTAAAAAGTAGTTACTTACTGGTTGGTATTTCTTTGAAGATGTACGCCAATTGGAGAAGTACATCCACGAGGCTTTCGAAATTCTAAACCCATTTATAAACTCCTAGTATACCCAAACTTCCATGATATCCATACGATTACAAAAAAATCGGCCTCTACTTGAATTTTCTATTATATTTATATTAACATAAATCGTCTTCCTCATGGAATAGTACATCCTCAAATATTTCGAACGCCTCCATTTTTATTTATTAACCTGAGGATTGTGAGTTAATCTCTACTCCATCCACGAGTTATGGATTACCCTAGTTTAACCCACAATTTAAAGTTAATCCTTTGCTACACAACCCGCTTTTTTTGAAATCCGAAGATTAACTCTTAATTTCAGGGTTATCCTAACCTATACAACTGGGCCTAAGAGATGTATCGAACTTGTATCTAAAAGACCATTTTCTACATGGCAACATTTAAACGTTAATATAAAAGTTACATCAATAAGATGTTAGTTCTATACCGTATTAACAATATTCACAAGAGTAGATATGTTACAGAAACGAAAATTATCAGTAACAATTCAAGAAAACGAAACAGACATGATAAAATAACGTTTAAAATTAAACGTTATCACAGTTACTTTTGAATAACGTTACAAAACGTGCTAAAGATGTTCTTTGCTTAGTGAAAAACTGAAATTTGCGATTTTCGTTTTTATTTTTTACGAGTTTTTTTCAAAAGGTAAAAAAAAACAAAAATACATTCTTATTAAAACTCTTTAAACTTCATCCATGGGCAAAGTCAAAAAATTCTTACGACGTTTCGTTTTCGCTAAACCATTATCAACTTATTTTTTGTCTCTAAAGAAAATTCTGTTATTAATATATTAAATCCCATTTTTACGCCAAATTTACTTATTTTTTAGTTTGTTTTATTTGGGATACTCGGCTAACTACTTTTTGGAAAATTGGTGAAGATATATAGATGATATTTTTTCTATTTATCAAGATGACGAAAATTGCCCAAATAATTTTTTAACACACATTAATACACAAGAACCCACTATTCATTTTACTTTAGAAAAAGAACAAAACTCACAACTTCCTTTTCTTTATATTCTAATAAATGAAGATATAATAATTTCAAAACCAAAATTTACAGAAAACCTACACATACAAACTGAAACATGAATCCGCCACAAAACTATAGAACATATTTACAATTTACTTATTTGTTATTAATTTTAGGTATTCAAATTTATAACAGTTTGTATATTAAATAAATAAATAATCACCGAAAATTATGCCTGAATTGCGCTGGTACTTGTAACAATAACTGCGTTAACAAAATAGTAAATCTGTTACCCTGGTAACTAAAAAGTAAATGAGACTTATTAACCACATTCTTAAAATAATACAATATTATACATGTACTAAGAACGTATGGTGCAAATAAACTTTATGCAATTTAAGTCTAACATCCTTTTGCTACGTATAAAAGTTTTGTACCCAAAATCGTTAAAAATGCCTTTGTTAAATATAAAATAGTGCTTTCAATTTATGCTACCTTAACCTAAAAAAATTGTATTGTTCTTTGATCAGTTCTTGACGTGTTAATGTAGATTTGAATTTTTTTGCTAGCATTTAAGTTAAAGTTTGTATTTTAATACCAGAGCTAAGATAGTTTAATTATGGCTCTGGTTAACAAATTAAATATATTTTACTAAAAAAAATATACCTAATAGAAAAAAAAGTTGACAAAGAAAATATAATAATAACAAACAAATGAATTATGTCCGGTTTTGTATATGACAAAAAGAATTAAATTAAAAACCTTTGAGGTGGGGGATAAATTATCCACATTTTTTTTTAAATCTAAAATCTGCCCTAAAAAGAAAAAAAAAACACTAAAAGGAAAAAAGGTAGGTATACCTACATATTTAACCTTTTATATATATATTTTTTTATATAAATTTATTGCTGAACCTCAGGGAAGTATGGTTATTATCTTAAATAACTTATATTGGGATTTTTTTTTAATATAAAAAAGAAAGTAAATTTTTATAAGGATGAACCTTTCACATGGAATTGTTAGATTTGACTGTTTTAGCCATTTATCTCATTTCTGATTCAAAACTCTTCATTAGTTATTAATATTAAGTTAAGGGTATACCAATAATTTTTAATCTAAATTTTTTTTCAATGATTTTTTTAAAGGTAGTAGTTATTTAAAAATAACGTCCGTGGTGGCACTACCGCGTTGTCTAAAAGGTGCTGTGAAATGAATATTTGCATATACTTTGGTATTAGGTTTATATATGTATATATAATCCGTAGGATATAATATACATATATAATAATCTTTCGTGAGCTGTCATAAAGATAAAAAAAAAATCTGCTATTTAAATAAAGTTGGTGGTGCAGGCAAAAAACACAATTTCACTTGCTGAAAAAAATTTCATTTAGCACTAAGGTATCCTTATATTAAAAAAATAATTTAAAAAATTGTAACCTTTTAGTTAAGAAAATATTTAAGTTTTTTTTATTATTAGTGTAATTTTTATAAAACCGGTCCTGCAGGGGCGGGAGCTGGATACGCTTTCCAAGATTCCTTTTAGAAGTTTATCGGCCTTCCTGGCATAAACTGCCAGCTAAAAGTCTACTAAAAAAGTCAAGTGCTCAAAAACAAACATGATATTTCAAACAAACTGTTTTATTTATTTAAAATTATTTATGTTATGTGTAATATTCAAAAAAATTAATAGTCAAAGAGACAGAGATTGGTCACCGAATCCTACTACCTATAACATTGGAGGAGTTTTAAGTAGTAATGATAGTAAAGCTTTATTTAAAGAAACAATTGATGTAAGTCTAATTACACTTTATAATTTAAAAAGTATGTGAATATAAGTAGGATTTTTTGGAAGCTTTAAAATGTCATATTCGTTAGTTTACCCTAAAAAATGTTCTTCCAGACATTTTTAAAATAACAAATGCGGCTTTAGAACTGGAAACTCACTACAAAAACGTTAGATATTTAATTTTAAAATTAAGTCAGCTTATATTTCCAAAAAGTTTTCAAATACTTTTCGGAAATTTACAGAAGGTATTCACTTAAGAAAGTATCACAATATTCCTGAACCAACTTCGGATAAATAATTTAACAAAAAAATTTTTTGGTAATACTTAAGGATGATTTATATTAAGGAAATTTTCTATTATCTAAGTCTATATTTTTAAAGACTGCTTAAGAATAAAGATATTGGTTGTCCATTTCTAAAACCAGTATACAAAATAATTAATTACTAAAGGTTTTTAGGGAAAGCTATTAAAAGTTTTGTAAATATCGCTTTTCTGCATATAAAAACTTAAAAACGCAATTATATACGGGGTGTTTAAAAAAATGAAACGACATATCATAAGTTTTCTTGGCCACCAAAATTAAGAAAAAATGGTATATAAACATAGTTCCAAAACTGTCCTACTTTTTAAATAGAGGGTGTGAAAGAAAATTTTTGGAATTAGGATTTCTCCTTTATTTTCAAACTGTTTTTTTTAATTAAACGAAAATTGGTATAATAAGAGCACTGACTTAAATACACCATTTAATAATAAACCTTAGTTATTATGGACTCAGTGGTGTAGCTTGGATAATTTTTTTATTACCATTATTTCGTCATAATGTTTGGAGTATCAATTTTATAAATAAAGATTAAATATTTCCGGTTTAGTTCTACTTAAAAAAGGTACTTCCAAAAAAACTTGCTGGCTAAACTTAATGGTTTTTAAAATGTTTTAATTTTAATTTTGGGTGGCAAAAAGCGTACCATTCAAAATTAAAGTCAATTATAATTTTAACAAAAAAATGTTTAATGTATGCACTTTTTCCTAAATTCAAGCACTTAACCTTTGTTTCAACTTTTTTGTAAAAATTATTATTTTTATGAGTACCACTAAAGTTAAAAAAATTAAAATATCTTAAAAACGGTCAAATTTATCAAGTTAGCTTGGAAGCACCTTTTTTTATACAAAAATAAGCAAATCTATATACCCAGTTATTAAAATTATTAATATAAAAAAAATTAGGCCTAAATAATAGTTTAAAAAAAATAAACTGTCTAAAACTATGCCACTCTTTTATAAAAGTAACAAAGATTATTATTTAAAAGTGTATTTCGGCCGGTGTTCTAACTATATCAAGTTTAATTTAACCCAGAAGTCTCCATTTAAAAAATTAAGAGTAAACTTCTATTCCAAAATTTTTTACTCTGTATCCCAAATATAGGACTGTTCTGAAGCTATGATTATATACTATTTTTGTCTTACTTTTGGCCAAGAGATCTCCCATTAAGCAATGTACCATGTTTTTTAAAACATCCTGTATAAGACACATTTTTGAAGAATTAATGCGACTAGGTAAAAAGAGATACATTATTTCTTACAAAAACTTTTTTATTATAAAGTGCGATACAAGTTTTAATTTAAAAAATAACAGTCGTATTTAAAAACTATAGGTTTTAATTTAGAGTTTTTTTTTATATTATTGAACACATTGATTACTTTCCTTTATAGAGAAAATAAAGTTTGATCTTTTGTATTTAGTTTTTTTTAAATAAATGATCTTTAGGCTTTTTTGTAAACTAGGTTTTAATGCTATTGACTTTTTCTAATAAGCGATGTAACTTGGCAAATGTACAATAGTAAGTTGTGGATGTGAGTTTGACGTTTTTTATAAAATTATAATCTATTTTGGTTCAAAAGGTCGGTAACCATGGTTACAACAACAAACATGTATTCCATTGGTTCACAAATTCAGTAACCATGGTTACTTACTAGATATTTTTTCCAATCAATAATGGACGGATTATGAAAGAAAACTTTAATTAAACTTTAAACACATGTTAACATATTTCGAAAAAACTCTTTACATTTTTAAAGATGGACACACAAATATTTAAGCCACTCTTCAAAAGTTAGACCTTTGATAAAGTTGTTATTTATTAAAAAAAAAACTCCTAATTTTAGTTGGTATTTTTTTAGAGTAAATGTTTAAAATTTGCCTTAATTGAAAATTTGCAGTCGAGTCTTTGGCCCTATTCACGAACGTAGCTATAGCTTTGACAAGGGAGGGGTCCCCAAAGAGGAAATTGATGCTCTACTAGTGAAAAAGCAAGTTGCCAAAGCTAGTAAGATACTCAATCTTAATCCATTCCTAGATGCTGATGGGATTCTTCGTGTCGGGGGTAGGCTGCAGAAATCGCATCTGTCATTTAACTCCAAAATCCCTGCGATTTTGCATTCTCATAGTCACCCTAGCAAATTGGTTATTTATGATGCTCATTGGAAAACCCTACACGGCGGAAACCAGCTAACATTAGCATACATTTGGCAAATGTACTGGATCGTCAATGGGAAAAGAACAGTCAAAACTAACATTGGAAAATACATAAATGTATTCGATTCAAGGACCAGAAAGCCGAGCAATTAATGGGAAAACTTCCGACAACACGAGTTACACCATCACAACCATTTTCCCACTCTGGAGTTGACTACGCTAGACCATTACAAATCAAGACGTCCAAGGGCAGAGGCAATAAAAGTAACGAAGGACTTCATTGTCTTTTGACAAAAGTTCATTGGGCTTTGGTCTCTCTTTCTTAGAAAAAATAAACTCAAAAGAGATAGCTGATTTGTTCGTTTTATATTTTTTAAAAGCGACACTTCTTTTTGTATTATAACAATTGCGCAAAGCGAAGAGACAAAATAGACGGGACTAGCTTGGTTTGGTGCGTGCCGCCGGGCGGCGGCGGCGGGGGCAGTGCACATTTCCCCGCTCCCCGGACTAAGCAACTCTCGTTTTCTACAATCGGCGCGGTGCATGTAATTTTTTTCTGTTGGACAAGTAAGATGGATATGAATGGGGGTCCGGAACCCCAACCCCCCCCCCCCCTTATATATACGTCCGTGGCCCTATTATAAAATTTAAGTGACATTTTTACTTTCCCGTTATTTCAAAATCCATGTATATGTATGACATAGGTATACAAGAAAAATAATTGTCTTCAAAAAAAAATGTTAAACCAATTTCTTTAAGTTTTTAGGTTACGTAAAACATCTTATCAAAAACAAACATTTTAAAAAAACCCGATAACCAAAATAAACCAAATTTGGTTCAGTAAAGATAAAAAACGTGATAAAAAAGTGTCATATTTATCAAAATAATATTTTTGGGGTTATGATTAAAACCATTTTGGGAAGGTAAAAGTCTATTTTATTTAAATAACCTAAAATTATTAAATTAAAGATATCTTAAAAAAAGGTACGATTTGTAGGTAATTTTGACATAATAAATTTAGTCTGGATACCGTGTCGGCAAAAATGAAGTCTTGGATTTTTTTTTCCTAGACACTAGGTATATTTTTTATTTAACACACTGTAACATGTAATTATATATAACATGTAATTAAGTCCTAACAAAATCATAATTAATAATGTAAGGATAGGCGCCATTGAAAAAATGATTTTTGCCCGTTAAAAACGAGGAAAGCCATGAAAAATCATTTAGTCTTCTCTTTCGTTTCATCAAAAAGTAACGGTCTTTGCAAAACCGGTTGTCTCTATTTCTAATAATAACCTGCAATTACAATAAAATCTAGACATCCGGAGCCACACATAAAATACGTTTATACCAAAAACGTATCTAGAAGCAAAATAGTTTGAATAAGGAAAGTAACGAAAAAATATGAAACATAAACTTGTTAAAAAGCTTTAAACTTAGTTTAGATTAAAAATTACTATATTTTTATATAATATAGGTATAGAACATAAATACTTTGTTTTATTTATCTACGTATAATGTACAGAAAGGAAGAGAATTCTCACTCTAGTATTAGTTTGGATTTATTACTGTCGTAACTACTGTTTTACGTTATATCTGATTATAAGTATTTATTTCCTTTTAGCACCTTAACTTTGATTCCACGTTTGTTCCGAAGGGAGTAACTTACTACAATACTGCAATTTTAATGGATCCAAATCCAATACGAACTGCATTAAATGTGTGCAAATATTTAATATCGAAACAAGTAAGTTGATTTTTACAAATGAGCTTATTAGTAAATATATTAACTTAAAACATAACAACTACGCGTTATTAATAAAATGTAAGTAATAAGATTACACTTTATTCTTCTGACAAAAAATTAATTGCACCTTACTTTTGTAGAATAATGCACTTGCACATTAGTCGCATATTTTAATAAATAATAATTAAATCCATGATTTATTGTAAAAATTAAAAATCGCAGCTCCACCTATTTTTGGCTATAAAAATCAAAAATAGAGATATTGACATGTTTTTTTTAATTTTGTTGCATTTTACGGCGCATTTACAATTTAAAAAAAAATCGGTGTTAATTTTTACTTTGAAGATACAAAATGTGTATTTTTCAAGTTTTTGTTAATAAAATGCATCCATTTAAGAGTAGCAATTTCTGGTGATTTGTTTCATATTCTACCTGTAAAGACAAATAATTTTAAAAACATTTTTTTTAATATCAATTTTTGGATTTTTCAAAGGAAAATTTTTTAATCAAAAAATTGACATTTTTGAATTATTTAAATTATTCTATTCTTGATAAACTTAAATAAAAATATTTAACAATAAAAAAAATATATGTAAATTTAAAAAATATATATAAAAAATTGAAAAATAAATATTTAGTGGACTTTATGCCCTTCATTGGACCGCTCGGTCTATTGTGGCTCACACCTTTTATATTTCTCCCAATAGGATCGGACTTCTAATGAATCGATACCAGATTGGGAGAGAGTTCTTACATCTCATTTTACTCGTGTCGTTACCGAACACGAGCACAATGTGTTCTGATGAGTCCTGGTGTCCCTGTCTCCTGGAGAGTATAACGAGTAGATCCATCATGCCCTCCTCTCCCGGTCCAGTGACGTGGGTAGCTACCAGGTCCTTGTTACATGAATCAGATGTTCTTTCTGAGGCCGATCTCTGGCCTTATCCTATGAAAACGATCCTATCCGCTTTCTGTTTAAAGCCAGGGAACCCTTTTTCCTATAAAGGCGGTTTCGTCCGCCTTCTGTTTGGATTCAAGGAACCCTTCCTAAGCACCTGTTTGTTCGGGATGGATTAGCCCTTCCCCGTGAAAAAGTAAGGCTAGATACTGTGAGAGGTCGCCCTGTATCTCAGAGGCACCGTTGGGGACACCTGTTTAAGGCACAGGATGTCATTCACTCATCAGCACGGTATGCTAACTCCTTGAGTTAAAGCCTTGTGTTCATCTTACCTTCGGATCCCGTTCCATACGGTGGCAACAAGAGTTGCCGATAGCCAGCAACTCTAGCTCATGTTCCAAAAGATCCTTGGGCCTAACCACAACGACATGTGTAAACACAGCGGTTGGTATATTTTAATAAATATATATACAGGGTGATTTATGAGGAAATGTCAATACTTCAGGTACGTACTCAGGGTCCAAAAATAAGCATAAAAGTCTATACAAATATGGGTCCGCAAGGCCTTCGTTTCCGATATACAGGGTGTTAAAGTTTTTATTTATATTTTTCTATATTTAAAAAAAAAATTAAATGTTTTTCTGAACATAATTTAAAAACAATAATTTTAATGAAAATTAAAATACATATCGTTTAATTATACATTTTGTTTATTTTTTTCAAATTTTGCTATTATAAAAATCAGATGTTGTCATGGTGGTGTTTTTTTAAATCCAAATATCTCGAAAACGGTTGCTTATATCGACTTTTAACAGGTATACCTTTTGACGTAAAATAACAAAACAGTTATTTAATTTACTTAATGTGTAATACAGGGCCGTCCCAAAAAGTTGTGGTTGTTCAAAATAGTAAAAGACGTGTAGGTGGCTCCCCTACAAGTAGACCATAATAAAATTAGATTAAATGCGTCATATCAAACAACCCCGAAATCAAATTTACTCCAATATTTAATTATCCTAGATTTTATTTAAAAATAGAAAAATTAAATAAAAACTTTTACACCCTGTATTTCGAAACAAAGGCCTTGCGGACCTTATGTGTATAGACTTTAGGTTTATTTTTGGACCCTGACTACGTACCTGAAGTATTGACATTTCCTCATGAATCACCCTGTATAAAAAAAGTTTTTAAGAAAAACTTATTTTATAAAAATTTTAAACAAAAACAAAAAAAATTGAAATATTAGGCGTTTTAAATTGAATTTACGGTCATTGATTATTTATTTTTTTAAGAGTACCTTACCTACCTACTACATCAAGTTTTCTAAATAAAGTAAAACACTGTTGGAACAATCTAAAACAGGAATAAGCAAGTTGCAGTCAAACGTTTGAGATTTTTACCTTATGTAACATTTACCATTTATCTGCTGGGACAAAAAACTTATATTGGCTACTTAAACAGCATAATATAAGGACAACTGTACCATGAAAGTATAACTTTTGATTGGATTTGGCAAAGTTTAATAATACGAGTAAATAATAAATTGCAATATACTTTCCGAACTGAAAAACATTCTTTTAAGTATTCTTTTATGCAAATTTTATCTAAATATAAAAGGTTTTTTTAAGCATAGAAAGGAAAATAATATTAAATTCATTATCTTTTTTGTATTAATTTAAATCATTATTTATTCTTAAATAGTAAATTATTTATTCTTCTTAGGTCTATGCTGTTGTTGTATCTCATCCATTAACCGGAGACCTTTCCCCAGCAGCCGTTTCATATACCAGTGGATTTTATCATATACCAGTAATAGGCATTTCTTCTAGAGATTCCGCATTCTCAGATAAGGTAACAAGTAATTGGGTACATTTTTCTTAACTGTTTTAAGAGGCACCATTTGTCTTTAGATATTTTTTTAAAAGTAATGGAGTAAATTAAAATATAAAATATTTGAAGTATATAAAAGCGTTAAGACCAAAATAGTGCGTTATTTATGTGTAAATAGCAATTATATTTTTTATTTGAAAATAAAAAATGTAATTAAATTTACACTATACGTTTTTATTATATTTGGTAGTACTTGGCATAGATAATTTATGATTTTATTATATTTTTGACAGCATCTGTTACCAAATACCCTTTTTGAAAAAAAACAAAGTCTTAAATTTGTACTTTAAAATCGGTAAATTTTTTAATTATTTTTCAAAATTAAACATTTTTTTATGTTCATTGATTTATATTTATTTATTTATCAACAAAAATTTTTTTTTGAAAGTGTTAGAGAATGTTATGGTTTCAATAGCACTTAAATCTTGGACTTCCATTGTCTTTATTTGTTAATTATTACACAAAGTTTCGGTTAGTGATGTATCTCCAACCGTTTTCAAGTGATTACTAAAAACTATTTTTAAAAAAGCAACGACTTATATACTATCCCTTGTTCACCGAAGCTTGGCCCACTTTTCACGGTTCAGCAACGGCTGCCACATATTCGGAATATCGATACTAAGCTTACTTAATACATTTTGGTTAATTACATTTATTACAGCTTCTTTAAATTTTCTTTTCTACCAGTGGGTTTCTTTATGAATAGTTTTTTGCTTTCGACCATTGTATAAGGTGTTGTTTTGACGTTTTACCTCGTTTCGTATGTTTTTGTGTTCCTTACCTCTAACTTTAAGTGGTCTTTTCGTTTCCCGTCTTAGTAAGAATACTTCCTAGAGTAGTTTGGGATTTAAATGCCGTTTTAATATTATACCTATTCGCGATTCTGCGTATCTTTTCCGAAGTTTCTTTATTATATGGAATTGTTATAAATACGAAAAAAATTCTCACTTGAACGAGACTTCACATGAAGAAATATTTATGACAAATCCATATATTAAAAGAACTTCGGAAAAGACTTGCTGAATCGCGAATAAGTATAATATTAAAAAGGCATTTAAACCCCAACCTCCTCTAAAAAGTATTGTTACCATAGATATATAAGCAAAGAAAGATAAAACTGTTTACAATTAAAAGCAATCAAACATTGAAATAGTGTCTACCTCTCTAGACCACTTGATGGTCAAACGTGCTTGATACACATGCACCCTTGCCAATTGTCCTTTATTGGCGAATTTTTAGGATATTGCTTTATTAATATATTTTTTAAAAATTCTTAAAGAGATCATAGATCATTACATGTCGTTATGCAGTAACTTAGTAGCAGCGACAGAATTATGTTTATATAATCATAAAGGAAATATTAACGGTCAAGATGGGCAACACTGCTTTTGTAGTTTATTCATAATTTTTGACTAGGGTCACGAAGGTCGTCGTCAGCTAGTAGTACAATTGGTGTTTTTAAAGTGCAGTTATAAGGATTTTCTTAATATTTTATGTATTATTTTTAATAAACAGACTAAAAAATGGTTGTAAAGTGCCAGGTTTGTGGAAAACTGGATTCTCGTAATAAAAATCTTTCGTTTCACAGGTAAGTTTAAACAGTCCTTTTATAAAACTTTACTTCATTGACGTGCAATACCATATCGAACAAATAACATAATTTTTGTGCAGATTAACAACGATTGTTTACTTATTTTAGCATAAAATTTGATTATATAACTAACGAAAAAATTGTTTAATTATTTTATAATCGATTTATTAGATTAATATAGCATATGAACGATTTCAATTATAAAATTTGTTTTAAGGTTTCCTGTTGACCCGGAGAGAAAAAATGGTTTTCCCTACTTGGATTTGGAAAGAATATGCAGTTACCACAAATTGTCAAAATCTTTCAGATCATTTTGATCCTTGTAATATTATCACAAATAGAAATGAGTAGTTAGTTAAATATTCTTGGATTAGTTAAGAATACTTTAATATTGTTACTGAATACAATAAATTATATGAAAAAAAAGAGATATTTTTTCTCACCTTTTTCCTTTTCTCGTAATCAAAAAACATTAAAAACACAAAAGTTTAATTTAAGAAAATAAAATTTATTCACAAGAAAGGGTCCTAAAACTAGATTTTTATTTAAATCCAAATCCCAAATTTTCCTAAAAACTCCCAATTATATTTTGATATTTGTACTTACTGAACTAAACATTTTTTGGTCTATTCTCCTCCTCTCACTTTTACAAAATGGTATTGCATGCGTTTTTGACCTCATTAGTGGACTTTGAGGGTGACTGTCAGATGATCTGTTATCCTTTTATGACATAAAATTAAATCTATAAAAATCGGTGGATAGCGATGAAGATAAAAACACGGGCAGTTGCGATAAAGTTAAAAAAACAGATTTAAGCTTTTTATTATGTATGGTTAACGGTTTACAATGCCAGTTTTTAGAAGTGTCGCTTTATATGATAAATAAAGTTTAATTATTGTATTGAACCAATAGGTTTTATTTACTTGCACGTTCCTCGAAACAGAACAAAAAAGTTGTCATGGCACTTTATTTGGACTGAGTCTCATAAAATAGATATTTTCGGATAATATACTAAAAAAATATACTTTAGTTATTTTCTATAGATAAATAGTTTTTGGAAACGAACTACGCCACTGGTGGCCCGCCACGTTTTGCGCTGCTAAACATTTGCGACGTTGCCTGCAGGGACTTTTTTTATTGGAAGTCCTTTTCTTACACATTATGAATGTTTGATACACAACAAAAGCCAATTTATGAATGAACGGTTATATCTCCCTTTGCTTATATATCTATGATTGTTACTAAGACGAGAACAGACAACCATGTTTTAAATAATGACTGTATCTACCAAATTATCTGTGAATGTGGTGAGGTATTCATCGGGGAAACGAAAAGACCACTTAAAGTTTGAGTTAAAGAACACAAAAAACATACGGAACGAGGTCAGAGGATTGCCGAACACACTTGGTCAAAACAACACCTTATACAATTGTCGAAAGCAACAACTGTTCATAAAGAAACCCACTGGAAGAAATTTTTTTTAAAGAAGCTGTAATAATTGTAAACAACCAAAATTTATTTAGCAAACCTAGTATCGATATTCCGAATATCTAACAGACGTTGCTGATCTGTGAATTGTCGGTCAAGCTTCGGTGAACAAGGGATAGTATATAAGTCGTAACTTTTAAGAATATTTTTTAATTATTATTTGAAAACGGTTGGAGATACATCACTAACCGGAACGTTGTGTAACAATTAATAAATAAAGACAATGGAAGTCTAAGATTTTAGTGTAATTAAAAGAAAATTTTATTTTAATGCCCTACTTTGGATAATATTAAAACTCAGCTAACCTAATGTTGTACTTGTAAGTTTAAACCCATAGTGTAGATTTTAAACTTGTACTGTCTTAATAAGTACCCAAGCTATGTGTAAAATTTTTAAGTAGGTAAAGTTAACTGTCATGCACTATCCTATCTGTCCTATTATTTACTAATTACTATTTCATAAATAAAAAATTATAAACTTAATTAAATTTTTACTTTTTCGTCATTTCAACATATTTGTAATGCTTTTGTAATTTGTAGTTCCATATATGAAACCATAGGCGTATTCAGGAGAGGCTTCCCCTCTAAGACGACATATTTTTTTCTTTGGGATTTTTTTTTAACTAAGCGCTTATTTCTCTTTTTTCAGTGCTAAAGTTTAGCTGTCAGACTTCGATTTATAGATTTACCAATTTTATGTCATTGGTGGTAGAAATATTAAACCTTTCTAAAAATTAAATAATTTATATGGGCAGCTTCCCCAAATCTTAAGTCTGGCTACGTCCATGTATGAAATAGGGGGTCAAGTTTTTATCTTAAGATAACAAAAAAATTCAATGTTTAAATTTGGATATATCTACAGGTTCAGTCATCGACGTAGGTTACGGGTTTTTAAGGGCTCAAATGTGAAAACTAATTGTAATAGAAACTACGATAATTAAATTAAACCCAATATGGCATATTAATTGGTTAGTTCTGGTATATAATTTGGATTGGATAAGGTCTGAACTCAGAGTGTGTAAGTCATTGACGTAAAGGTTTTTTAAAGGTAAGGTGTTAAAAAATATATTAAAAAACTCGATATTTAAACTAAAACAAATTTGGCATAATAATGGGTTAACGGAAAGTCTAAATTCTGAAATATTTTGTAGGTTTATAAGGATAATGTGGATTTTAGGTAATTAAATGTGAAAAAAATTATCCCAATTCTGACAGATTGTATGAGTCGTAAGCGTATATTAACGGGATTGTAGCGGGTTAAAAAAAGGAAAATATACTAAAAATGCTATAAAAATGTCATTTCTCACATCTGTAATTTTAAGAAATGACATTTTGACAGATGCCATTTTTAACTGTAATATTGGGACAGATTTTTATATTATATTGCTTGGACTTGCTTTGTAAGTCCAAGAAATAAATTACATTCAACCGACATTATTGTCTTTAACCTTTTAGCAAAAATTTTGATAATTTTTTTTGATAGGTATAATTTTTCACAGATAAATTTTTGACAGAAGTAATTTTTGATAAGTATCGTTTTTAAATTATGTTTTATTTTTTATAGAACGATGTCACTTTGACTGATTTAATTTTTGACAGATACAATTTTGACAGGTGTAATGTTTGACAGAGGTCTTTGTTGAGAGGTGTTGTATGATCGTCTCATTACTTTTTTAACCAATTTCGTAATTATTCAATATTTACAGCAATAATGATCAAAAAAATTGTTCCATGCCATGTTCCCGAAAAAAACATAATTTTCAGTTCATATGTATATTTTTTTAATAATATATTTATTTAACTTTACTTCCATAGTACCATAGTTTAAAGCTTATGGATTATTTTTTAAATATGTTTCTGGTAATTTTTTGCAACAAATATTCCAAAATTGCTCGCTGTGGGCTAAAAAATAAAGATAGTTAGATTTAAAAATGTGTTTAAGTTATACAGAAGTTTATGTTTGGTAATGTTTTGCAAGCTTCTTCATATTTTCAAAAACTGGGCAATCGATTGGTGACACTTTCCAAGAATTAAAGTATCTAGGTCTTGTCATTAACTAGACTTACAAAACCTTCTTTAATAGTAATTTACATAAAACGGGCAAATTAATAAACTTAAATATTCTTTTATAGAATATTCATGTGTCATTTCTAAGAACAGTGCCTCCATACTCTCACCAAGCAGACGTTTGGGTGGAAATGTTAAAACATTTTAATTACAAAAAGATAATATTTATTCATAGCTCTGATACTGATGGACGAGCACTTTTGGGTAGATTTCAGACCACGTCCCAAATTCTAGAAGATGATGTGGAAATTAAAGTGCAGGTACGCAATTTTTTGTACATAATTTTTTCAGCATTTTTATTAAAGAGCAAAGAATAATTAATTGCTCATTACTGACTTTTTCTTGTTATCGCAATTGTGAATGTAGTAATTTTTTTTAGGTAGAATCCATAATAGAATTTGAAACTGGTCTAGAGAGCTTCAGTGAGCAACTTATTGAAATGAAAAATGCTCAGGCAAGAGTTTACCTTATGTATGCAAAGTAAGTATTATTACAAATAACTTTGTATTCTCTTCTTGATGTCGCAAACCTTAATAACATTACTAACAAAGAGACTTTCTAGAAACTATTTAGGTGTTTAACTGTTTTCTTTTAACATGTTAAGCAGAATTGTCTTGTAAAATTATTAACTTTAAAACAATTTTATATGATTCTAATATAGAAACAATTTCAACTTAATATTCTAACTTAATATATTAATAAAACAGAGACAAAATTTTGATTAAGGTTTAACATTTGATTTTTCATTTATTGAGAAATATTTGAAGTTGAAAGAGCTAAATTGTGTCTATTAAAGTGTAGTCTCTAGGAAACGCCAGTATCAGAAATTTTTTAAAACTCTTTCTTGTTTTTAAAATTCTTTGGTCGGTATTTTCCAAAAGCATATCGTGGGATATTTAGAAGGCTGGTCAACATATACCAGATAGTGTATCCCAGAGTGTTAACAATAAAACTACGACATTTAAAAGTGGATTGGTAAAGAAGCTCGTAAAGTTTGACACTACTTGCATTGCTGGCCATTAAACCATACATCTTCGTCATGCGTAAGTTCTTATACACCATGTTGTAAACCGTATATTTTTTTAAAAACAAATTCCTTGAAAGATGAATCAGCTAGAAATGCTCTACAAGTATGTATACACATGGCAAACTAAAGCTAACCGATGAACTCGTTGGCGTTGGTTTGTTGTATGTGAACACTTTGGTTAAATCAATGTATCCTAACAAATTCGTTGGCCTTGGTTGCAGTTTGCTAGGAGAGCGGTAAAATTGGTGCACATTAAAAGAAAATTAGTTGGCCCATATATGCAAGTGTGTACTTGAATTAGCATTGGCATAAGCATTAGCGTAGCGTGGTGTGAACGTGAAGTAGCATTAGCATTAGCACTCCCATCGTTGTTTTTTTGTGGCGTTTTTATCGTAGTACCCTCTGTGTATCGGCATTCTCCTCTTCGCTTTTGTTATCTACTTTTGAAAAGCAATGTCATTTACTAGCGCCTTTTTCTAGTAGTTTTTCTTTTGCATTTCTCGTTTATAAAAGCAGCATTCGAAATAATAACATCCTCGTCATACATATTTACTCAACAACACCCACAACCGAATCCGACGAAATTCAGTTTCAACATTTGTTGGACGGTGATAGCCTTGGTTTGCCATGTGTGTACATACCTTAAGACATATACATACTACTTAAGAAGACATACATTCCTATGTTTTCTTAAGTAGTAATTTATCTAAATGTAGATTACAAGTTTTTTCCAAAAATAGGATTCTTTTTATGTCAATTGCATATAAATTTACTAGAGGCAACTCTCTCGGTGACGTCATGTGCAAACCAATCAAATTTGAAATGGCTGTATATCATACTTTATATTCATTCTGACATTAGTCTGTGGTGCTGTTTCTACAGGAAATTTAAGGAAAAGTAACGCCTAAAAACTGGTAAACTTTTTTAACTAAAAACCTCAATATATAAAGTTTATTGATAAATGGTAGAAAACTTTACTATGCAGTGGCCTAGCCAGAGTTAGTCCATAAGGGGGGATATCAAAACATCAAACTCGTATAACCCACAAAATGTATTAAAAAAATGTTTAACAAAAAGGGCAAATTTAACACAACAAAATCTAATCGTCATGGTTTTTTTGCAAGCTCATTAAATACTTTATCAGTATCCAGTAAAATATCCCTGTGTATGCTCAGCATTGCTAAACCATTGGCCGGTTTAAAATAATAAAACATAAGTAAATTGTTATAAAACATTTTTACGTATATTTGAACCTAAGAAGTTAAATTTTTAGATAAAGTTTTAATTTTTAATGTTGAAAATGACCGTTCAGGAGTTGCTGTAGATACTGGAAGGGTACAAAAAATTTTCAACAGTTGTAAAATTTGGATATGCTTCTTTACAACCTATGTCCATAGATTTATGGCCCGACGTTCTATATTTTGTGGAAGTCTGTTTAACCTCCAAACCATATTCAGCTCAGCCAAAAGCAGCTTTAAAACTTCTGGTAGAAATGGATTATTTGCTTTTTCCTTTCTAAAATAAGCAAAGAAATCCCTTGGAATCCTTTTGATTAGTAAATCTTTCTGTTAATTAATTAATAAAAAAGTCATTACGGTAAATATGCCGTTATTTTTTAAAATAATCTCAATAATTCTCTCGAGTCCATGGAAATATTTGGATTTTTCATGCTCTATTGACTTTTTATAATTCTTTTATTTTGATTTCCAACATTACTTGCAGTTTTCTAAAACCATAAATTTATATTAGAAATTAAAAAAAAAGTACCTGTGGACTAAGGTATTTACTCTTTTGCTGGATGTTTTGAAGTATTTTTGAGTCCCATAACTTTTTCTCTTTGAAATTTTAATATTTTTCACTTTCATGGTCGTGTCAATTTTCCATGATCCCTGTGTCCCTTAATGCAATATCTTGCCTTCCACAAAGGATAATTCCTTCAATTATAGGTTTTTTTTTTTGGTTGTTTTCTATTTTTTTTTTCGTCCAGAATTATTAAATTAAGGAGGTATTTACCCTTCCCTTCTTCGATTCTTTTAAATTTTATGGAATGGATTATTCAATATGGTATTTGTGTAACTGGTGTCCTTTTTTTTTCTTGTGACAGCCCACGAAAAGATTTTCATATACATATATAATATATGTTAACAATACATATCATAATGTCCAAGTCCCCGAGCCTAGTGCCGGGTTTTTCCCATGTTTAACCCATCTGTTTCCCCAGTTTCGTCAACCGTCCAACACTGAAACATGCAAATATTGAAAATTTACAGCACCTTTAAGAAAAAACGGGGGGGCCCCCGGACGTTATGTTTTTCCCTCGGGGTAACCCGGATCGCGGCACGGCGAGCCGAGGCTCTGACAAAAACGCTACCGAAGAGAATACCTAAAAAATTAAAGGAAAATTACCCGTGACTGAGTAAATTTGAAAAAGGCCCGGATGTCGAATCAAAGACTTCGACCTCCCTTAAAAAAATAAAAATTTAACGCTTTTTTTTTTAAATTGGGTTTACTCTATTTAGTTAATTATACTTTTCTACGTAAAAATATTTTCAAAAGAACAATTTTTAATCCCTCCCCCGCTCAAAATAAACTAGTTCTTTCATTATTATTCTTTATAATTATTTTTAATTAAGCTATAAAAATTAAAAAAAAAGGTTTTTTTTTTTTTAAAAAGGTTAAGTTCATTATTTATGGGGAGGGATATATCCCCCTATCCCCCCCCGGGGGACTTTTACTATTTCCCTATGTAAAATTAATACGAAAAAATAAAAAAAAAAATTTTACTTGTTTCTAACATAAAAAATTCTTTTTTTTGGAATTTTATTAGAAAAAAAAAATGAAAATATTTCTCTTACTTTTTTTGCTATTGGAAGTTTTTTACGAATTCTCTTAATAAAATTTCTTAAGTTTAAGTCGTTACTTTCGATTTTTAAAACTCAAGTAGGCTGTCATAACGATTTAAAAAATTACATCCATTGACAAATTGTCTAAATTTAACCAATCAAAATGTCTGCATCAACGTTCTTTAGGAGAAAAAAGAGCCTAGACCTATGGCTTTATTTTAGGTACGGATAAATAAGGTCCTGAATCAGTAGAAATTACCATATAAAATTAAAAACAAGTAATTGAGTTAGATTTACCAAGTTTAAAAAAAAAAAGGAAATAAGTATTAACAGGACATTTTTAAAAGTAGTAGTGCTTTTTAGTAAAAATTTAACAATAT
>JAHBCN010003392.1:75880-95249 GCA_019359885.1 Listronotus oregonensis | reverse complement strand
TGGACCAACTTTATTTCTTTTTGGCATCAACAATAATTCCTCTTTCACAATCAATCCCATTCATAGTTTTGCTGGCGGCAGTACCCTTCACTTAATATTCAGTTTCAAGTCAGTCTCTAAGCTTGCTTTGGAAAACAGCAGATAAATATTTCCCAATCTTCAATACTTATCCTGAACATATATGAGTAGTGAGTTTTTTTTTACTTTTTACATTATTTTGATATTTGACTTTTTCTATATTTTCGCCCACCAACCGCCACTAAGAAGGCTTACTGTAAAACTGGCTTAGAACTTTGTAAGCGTACAATAACTTCCCTTAAACATATTTATTCATGAGAAAAACAACCTTGTTTTTACGTTAGTTCACTTTATTGTTAATAAAAATCATTAAAAAATATATTAAAATCACAGATATTTAAATTGTTTAAGGGCCTCCAGCCTCAGGTACTTCGTAGGTTCCGTCATTTTGGCATTCTTCCTCCCAGTTATCTGGGATGACGTCTTTTGTCAGATCTTTAAGTTTGGTCAAAGGGCAGAAAGTGTCGCAGCCTGGTATGGTAAGTTTAAATGGTGGGACTTCGGTAGTGTTTCTTAAAAATACCTGAAAAAAATCTTAAGTATTCCATGCCATATTATGGTATTTAAAAGCAGAAAAAAAGAAAAAGCGTTATTAAAATATTAAAAGTACATACTAAGAGCCGTTTTACACAAACAAAAATTATTTCGAAAATTATTGCCATAATTGTGCCAGAAATTGTTAACTTTTTTGTTCATTGTGACCTTTCTTATTATTTAACATTTTTTTTGCATATATATACAATATACAATGTCACCCATAAAGTCGCATCAAATGGAAAAAAAAATCCTAATTAATTTCGGTAAATTTTCTTTTTGCCAAAAGTTTTTGCTTCAAAAATCATGCCAAATAATGTATATAAGGATGATCACGTGACTCTTTTTAGCTGTCAAATTTGACATTTTTTTCAAAAAATAGCAAAATGAAGCATTATCTTTCGAAATTTTGAAAAATGATATAGGGAAAAGTTGCATATTTTTAAATTTTAGACTTGCAAAGCAATTTTCAGCTCTCTAGTACAATTTTTATTTTTTTACAACTTTTTGAAGTTTCCTACTATATGAATTATCCAATTTTATTTAAACCCTCTAAAATTATTTTTTCATATTAAAATTAATTTTTAAATGTAATCCTGATACCTAATAATGCTGGTACAAATAAATAATTTTGTACAAAAATAGAAAATACCCCAATGAAATAGCGTCAAACTCAATGTACATCATAAAAACTGACAAAACACACTTAATTTCTGTTTATTATTAAATAGTTACATTAAAAAATCGGACAATGTTATGAAATTATTGTTAATTTAAATACTGGTAATTAAAATGTTTTTTAAAAATCCAAGTGCAGTATTAAAAACGTAAACCCTTGCATTAACGATTAATCGTAACCTAACATAGGATAAGAGTGTCCTGAAAACAATTGAACAAAATTAATGAAGCAAAATATCTGTCACGTCAAGAAAGCAGTTGTCAAGAAATTGTTTTTTTGTGTTATTTTATATTATTTTTTCCTAAAAAATGTTAACATTTTAAGAAAAACATATTATAAAATCACACAAATAAACAATTTCTTGAAAACACCCGTTGATATATTGTGAAATCTGATTACACAATATATCATCCTAAAATTTGAAAGCAATGTATTTTTACTGAAGAAAAAGGCTTAGTAGTGATTTCGTCGTCATTCAATTTTATCTTAAAGTTAGTCATTCAAATTAAAGGAAACACTTTCTTTGCAAAATCTGCATATTATTTTTAATACTTAAAAAATTACCTCCACCCCATATGTTCCTTGTTCGTCTTTCGAAAACTCTAGCAATATTGTAATGGCATAATCGGGCAATTGCGGATCCCACACCTTCAAAGTTCTCATTAGGTTTACTATCGTAGAATCATGTCCTCCATATAAAAACGCTTTTCTTGGTCCTGGCGAGATGGTACCGTCTGCCTTCGATTGCCAGTCATTAATTATTTTTTTAAGGAAAACACCTGAAAGTAGATAATTATCAAGTCTGTTTACAACAGATTAAAAAAACTATAGTGACATTAATAAAAAAACATATGGTGGTAAAATATTGTTTTTTTTTTAATTAATTTTATTAAAACAATTTCCTTAAAAAAATGTTAATTTACGTGTGGTAAGAATATCCTAAATGATCTTATTAGAAGAGATCAAAGACGTGTAAGAATATAAACGCTATATTTACATCAAAACTTCAATGACATCAAAATAAACCAGTCAGTACTGGGTGTCCCATTTTCGACACTTTTATAGGGTATCTTAAATGTTATATGTTAATAACAACTAGAATGTCAACATAGTTTCGTTTCTATGATAGTAGGTTTAGTTTTATCGTCTACTGTGGTTCAAAGTAATAAAATTATTAAAAAGAGAATTTAATAACTATCTTTTTAAATTAAAATATATAAGGTGATCCATTTAAATAAAGGGGGTTAGGTCAGATAACTTTTTTACCTGACCCCGTATACTTATTCTGAAAACGGCAAAATGTTCAACAATTATTATAAAGAAATTTTTGTATTAAACATTTTCTGTATCTTTATTAACTAATAAAATTTAAGGCCATTTAAAAATTGACAATTTTTTAATTTTCCACAGTATTTCTTGAACGAGCGAAAATTTTTGATTTTACCATTTTTAGTTTTAACCCAAAAAGAGTATATGATGCTTATGTTGCTTTTTTGATGGCACTAATATTAATGGAGATATTCTATAAAATGGAACACCCTGTACAGTGGATCTTTCAATATGAATATTTGCCATCGCTGATTTGATACGCCATATTTGTATATATTTTTCTTTCTTCTTATTGAAAAAAATAATGAAATACCCTTGTTGTGCATTTCTTTCCGTGGAATCTGGAAACATTTTTTTACTAGGACGCCTTATTTATTGGTTCATTTTTGAAAGTGTCTAATTTATTTTAATACGGTTCAATTAAAAGAACTTCTATTCATCACAAAAGAGTTAATTTAATTTCTATAAGAAATTTGCTATTAAAATTAGAAAGCAGAGAAATGTAACAAAAAATACCTAAAAAGCCAGAACACCAAAAGTCAATAACACTGAAATCTTGGACTTCCATTGTCTGTATTTGTTAATTGATACACAACGTTTCGGTTAGTGATGTATCACCAATCGTTTTTAAGTAATAACTAAAAATTATTCTTTAAAGCTAAGACTTATATAATATACTATCCGTTGTTCACCGAAGCTAAACCGATTTTTCACGATTTACTAACGGCTGCCAGATATTCGAAATATCGATACTAGGCTGGCTAAATACATTTTGTTTGTTTACAATTATTACAGCTTCTTTAATTTTTTTTCCAGCGGATTTTTTGTGAATAATTTTTGCTTCCGACCATTGTATGCGGTTTTTTAACCAAGCGTGTTCGGGAATTCCTGACTTCGAAGTTTCACCTAGTTCCATATTTTTTTTGTGTTCTTTAATTCTAACTTCGAGTGGTCCTTTCGTTTCCCAGATGTGCACCCCACCATATTTACAGGGAATTTGGTAGATACAGTCATTATTTAAAAAAAAAATTATTTGGTCTCGTCTTTGCAAGAATGCTTCTTAAAGTGGTTTGGGATTTAAATGTTGTTTTAATATTATACTTATTCATGATTCTGTGGATATTTTCCAAAGTTCTTTTAATATATGGAATTGTCATAAATATTTGGTCATGTAAGGTCTCGTTCAAGTTAGAGTTTTGTGTCTTATTTGGATATTTTTCGATTGTTTCCTTTACCAGTCTCTCACTGTATCCGCTTTGCTTAAGATCCCTAGTTATGTTACTAATTTTTTCTTGTAGGCATTTCTTACTGTAACATAAGGTCCCTGCGCGGTAATATAAAGAACGTACGACCCCCTGTTTAGTTTCGTTAGAGTGATTAGAATTCTGGTGTAAATATTGTCCAGTGTAGGTAGGTTTTCTATATGTCAAGGTTTGTACATGTCCATTACTTCGTTTGACTATAACGTCAAGAAAAGGTAGGATCAAATTTTTCTTCTTCTCCCCTGAATTTGATACAGTTTCAAGGAAAAACCAAAAGTCAATATTTTGTCAAAGTTTAATTTAAATTACAATCATTTTGTATTATTTTTTAATTCTGTTTCTACTAAAAATGAATAGGTATTTTTCAGTATTTTACGGGAAACAATACACAAGGTAGCTTTTTTACATTAGTGTCTGAATATGACGAAAGTTACAAATATGTACCCAGTTCTCTAGAATAAGGATCGAAGCTATATTTCATTAAACACATTTTTACAACAGAAAGCAGTAAATTTGCATGTTTATATGCTCTAAAAAATGTTACTCTAATTTTTTTTATTATTATTTACCTTTTTTTAAAGACCTATTTTAATTTTTAATACCAACAGCAAAATTTTACTTGGTAATCAGGTCTGTTTGTTATCCAGAATTACTGTACACTATTTTACACTTTTTCTACCCACGTAGTCCTAAAATACATCTTCCATAAGGGCGCTTACGTAAAAAAAAGTGTAAAATAGTGATAAATTTGACAACATAGGTCCGTAATACCGCAATTTAGATCACGTTCACTTTTGTTGCTTTTAAATCGTGAATATAATAGCCGAAAACTAGCGCAGTGGTCGATGGAATGGCCTAGGAATGGAACACCGGGTATGTATTTTAAGACGTATTTGGTTCCTGTCTTAACTTCTACGACCTAAAGATTTGACTTACCCCCTTTAAGTCGATTCATTCCGTCATTCCAAGCATTAAGAATATAACTAAAAATCGTAGGTTCCAAGAGTTTGTCTGGATAGTACTCTTTAGTCCAATCTGGTAAAGTTAAATTAAAGCCTTCCTAAAAAAATAAATAATTAACTACTTACTATTATTGCCAAAGTCCTGTCAGTTTATTAAAAAAAAATTTCGGCGATCGTTTATTTATGAGTGTAATTAACGTATACAAGATAATTAATTAATAGCCCTCTTAATGCATGATTTTCTATTAACAAACGATTCTAGTGTTTGAAATTAAAAATACAGCGAAGTATATTTATTACCTAGCCATTCGATACAACATTTAATACATCGGTCCAGTTGGTGGCCTAAAACCAAAATATAGCCCGAAAATAATTCAGAAAAAATTGTGTTTTCCACAATTTAATAATAAAACTATCGCCAAAAAAATATTGGTACTAACTCGGGCATTAATTGGCTATTAATTAATTATCAATACCCTTGTTTGTTACATAGTTAAAAACCTTTTTAATTATTAAATAACATGAGCTGTAAATCTGTTCAACTTACTTCGGCTTTTAACGTACTGAATAGATCCTGTACATCGTCAAAATCCTTAACGGTTCTTCCTGTATGTTTTGTTAAAGCATCAAAGAGGCCTTGATTTTCTTTTAATTTGTCTTGTATTTCTTTCGATGCTACTACTGCGTCTCTCTTGATGTGATATGCTGCGCAAGGTTTTCTTACTAGAAGTAACTAAAAATTCATAAGATATATATTAGATTAATAGTCGATACCAAAATTTTCTGTGCTTTCTTCTTACTGCGAAAATTAGATTCGACCCTTCTCACCGCGTGACAGTGTTTAAACCTATGTGCTATAATCTCAGTGTGCATCAAATAGTGTTTCCGCAGTATTTTTAAACGAGTCAGTAAGTATTGTGCAGAGATCAAGTTAACTAAAGAAGTTCTTAACCCTACAGGTGCGTGTTCATTTGGCGCGGGTGACATGAAGGTAAGTAACACGCGGCATCGCCACATTCGGGATACCCATTCGTATTTTTGAATGTTACATGAGGGCTATCCACATGGAGGTAAGTTACACGCATTATTGCCATTCGGAAAATAGATACCTAAGTAATTTATTTATAAGGAGAAATAAAACCATTTTTTACCCGACTTCAAAAAAGGAGGAGGTTTTCAATTTGCCCGTATGTATTTTTTTGTGTATGTTTGATGATTGTTATTTTTGTTTAACTCAGAAGGATCTGAGTGTTCCCATTTGAATCATGTTCAAAAATTCATCCCCTTAGGGGTTAAATAGGAGGATGGTCTATCTTTTGGACGGTCTTTGTTAAGAATATATTATTTTTACTCTCATTTTTAGTGGCTTTCAACAAACAAAATTTATTAAGAAAAAAACATATATTTCATTCTTAGATGGGTAAGAAAAGGATGATTTTTAAACTCAGGTAATATTAAGAGAAATTTAGTTTTTACGCTTAATCAAAATAGCATGCAAGTCAAATGGAGTCTATTTAAAAAATATATGTATTGATTTCATATATTATATTAATTCCATTTTGTATAATTATGAAATGGACCGACATGACATTTAGTTTTATTTATCGCGTTTCGAAAAGTGGATAAAATAAAGGATAACTATTTAAAAAAAAAATTAATAATGAAAAAAATGTAAGTATTATATTAAAGAAAATAGTTATTTTTCTGTCACCCAATCCTTTATTGTTTCCCACATATTTGCCAATAAAGGAAGCGTTTCAATTGTTTGCTTGATTGACTGTGGATTTTGGATGTTTTCGCGGTAAAAAAGTATAGAGCAAAGTACCACTTGATATCACCAGTATTGTGCCAGTAAATTGGCCAGCTCGTGTGTTACTTTTAAAACTACGACCTCCATGCGTGCGGATACCGCGAGCGTCCAGTTTGTTATCGTTGCCGCGGAAAGTGGATACCAAATCGGTGCGCCCGGCAAGGCGAACACGGCCATGGTCGAAGCAGTTTAGAACGCCGAGAAAAATTTAATATCTCTTGGACGGTATATAGGAAGACTTTTCTCTGTCATTAGTCGGTAAAGGAGTGATCCAAATTATTTAAATCCCACGAAAAATACTTATGTAAAATAAAGGCCAAGTTCCTATCCAAAAATGTCTGCCTATTAAAGTACTGAGAATCAAAATTAAACCAAGTTCTACTACAATTTTGTTCCACTTTTTTTTTAGCGGAATTATTATTTTTTCATTAGTGCACAACACTTTATTTTATTAATAGATTAGTAAAAAAAGTTACCAGGTCAAAAAAAATTAAACATAATTGTGGACAAAATGGTCTAGTTTTAGATCTCAGTACTTTAAGAAGCCGAGATTTGTGCATAGAAACTTATTTTACATATAAGTGTTTTTGGTGGGATCTTTTTACGTTAGTTAAATGAATGGAAAACATGGGAAGATCGCATGTCTTTCTCCACCTGTCTTTTAAGGACAGTTATGACCTCAGAAACTTAAGTAATCAGATTGCAAACTTTTAAACTACACCTTAAATATACGATATTTCCGCCCCTGTTTAAAGGAGTTCTGAGTAAAAATCTGCAGTTTATAACACACCAAATTTCAAGTTCCTCCTCCCTCGGAAAGTGCTTCATAATCTAGAGCAGTCGATGAGTGAGTAAGTAAGTTAGTGAGCGACATAACGAAGGTGTATAGGAGGGGAAACCTGCTGAAACCTTTCGTGTAATATACACACTGCGTGAGTCAGACCGGAAATTTGCCTTTGGCAGTATCGTGCATCTCGATTTAGCCGAGAATCTTGGCTTTTGAAGCAAGATCCCAGAGCGCCCAGACATTATTTATTTTCTCAGAAACCAAATGTATGGGATTAAGTAGTGTAAGCATGTACTTTGAGTTTATGCGTCCTTGCTAGCTTGGGCCGACGGCCAATTAACAGGTACCCGGTGCTAAAGGTAAGTAAAAATAGTATTTACTTTTCTTAAATTCTTAGTGCTGATTTTTACATAATAATATGTTTTAAAGAATTAGGTAAAAAATTATTAATCAATACTGCAATGCCAGACACTTTCCATCGGTGGCAACTTTTTCCAGACGCTTTAAAGCTTCCAAAAAATAATGGGCAAGAGAAGCTTTCCTGTAAGCGTGGGATCATTTATAAGACCAACATCTCTTCATTGAATGAAATCAAGAATGCTAAGAGTGTGGGAGACGCCATTCCCCAGATATAAGAACAATATTCCAAATAAGGTTTAATCTGGGAAACATACAGAGTATACAGATAAAAAGGAAAGAAATGCTTTCTGGCTCGAAAGAGGAATTCAAGCTTTTGAAGTTGCTAAGTCTATGGATGTAATGTGTTTATGTCTGTTAAGGTTATTTTTAAAAGTAATGCTAACAAGGTTGCAGATAAACTTGACCGTTCACATGTAAAAGATGAGCATTAGCAGACTTTTTTCACGACAGCAAACATGATTGCGTTTTGGAGGCATTAAACTAGGCAAATTTTTGGCGCCCTAATCCAAGATAAGTTTAAGGTCTTATAAGAGACATCCGCAATGATCTACGCTTGGTTTCCAAATCAGGCTTATTGACTGGTTTGAGAAATATAACGAAGACAGAAAAACCTCTTTTTAAAACTAGTAAATGTGTAAAAAAGATACAAAATTAAAAAAAGAACAAGGAGAACAAAAAAAAACTTTATCATTTTCAAATATCACTGAATTCGCCAGTAACAGAATAGGAATTTGACAGAAAAAACAAAAACAAAAAATAAAAATTTGTAACAAACTGACATAAGAACAGTATTCTAAAGTAGGTATGATTTGGGATACATAGAGAGTATACATTTTAAAAGGACAGAAATACTTCCTGGCTCGAAAGAGAAATCCAAGCTATTTTAAAGTTGCTGAGGTTTTGGATGTAATGTGTTTATGTCAGTTAAGGTTATTCTAGTTATATTAATAAGTTATGACAACAAGGTTAAATGACTCTTTGTTCTGCAGATAAATTTGACACGTCATATGTAAAAGATGAGCATAGGTAGCAAGGGTAGTAAACTTAACAAGGAGTGCTCGATTTTTACTATTTGTCCGCAGATAAGGTTATGTTTGTAACGTCACCGTATTGCCCAGAAGGTAGATTTATTTTATTTATTTTTGTTAAATATTCAACTTTTAAAAAGTAATTAGGATGTACACCTACTATTAGATCCGTATTGTATACCACTTGATAAAATTAAGACTTTATACTACTTGTAAACAAAACAATAGGGCAAAAAGATTACGTCACAAATATCGAATTGACATTTAAATCGGCGGATATGGGCTTAAATGGGATCCAGCACTCCTTATTAAGTTTACCACCCTTGCATTGGTAGACCTTTTTCGCGACAGCGAGCACGATTGTGTTTTAGAGCATTAAACTGAACAAGATTGTTTTATATAAAGACAAAAAAAATCAGAAACTTATAAATGTATAAAGAAAAAACAAAATAAAAATATCATAACTTTATCATTTTCGAATATGACTAAATGCGCCAATGACAAATTTTTCGAGCTTAACACCTGCCTAACATCATTTTGTAAGAAATAATTTTGCAAAGTATAAACAATAATGGAACCGAACAATTACAGAACATTCAAGATCCCGACCAGTCGTTCCATAATGTGTACGATCACATAAGGAATAGTTATATTTTTAAAAGCGACGGGTAAAAACTTCTATCGCTGGAAACTTACCATATCTTGACTTAGAGGTTCAGAATGGACAGGGACAGGTTGCCAATCGAGTGGACCCCACTTCTGAACTGTCTTAGGTGGCCAGAGCCCTGCATTTACAAGCTGCATGCTGGCCTTAGTCCGATCTACATCGGTAGATTGAGTGTAGTACTCATCTGGCCAGAAGTGATCTCCAAGGAAGTTGGCATACCGTTCTCTAAAATATTTACCTATTTCGTAAAGTTGTGCCTTGCCTTCCTAAATTAAAAAACTTTATTAAAAATGTTTATTTCAAAATTTTGATAGAGTACAATAAAAGAACCATTAAATTTATTTGTTGTTTACGATATTTATTTTTAATTATAATGAGATAATACTGTGATATTATTAATAATCTTCCTATTTTTTAACACGCTCATATTTTATGAATATGTAAATAATAATTATGTAAATTTATACTGTGTGTGCTAATTTTTAATCATTTTTAATTATACTTGATTTTAATTTAATCTTGTAAAGCATGTTTTTTATAGTTATACAAGGTGTCCGGAAAATATGTGTACCATATTTGTGACTAATCGTATTTAAAAAAAAATCTGAAATAGCCATCTTTTGTCTTTTTTTTCATATAATCTAAAAAAAATTAAAAGTGACTTTAATTATTACTCATTATTGAAAGCTCCTAAGTTTATTCTATACGTTTCAGTAAAAATGATTTCGTGTTCATTTTTAGTAACAATGAAATTATTTTATTTATATGATTTTAAATAAAAAATAGAAAACGGTAACAATAAATTCCTAAAAGGCTACATCACAAAAGCTAATATTTTGTCAAAGTCTATCGTTTATAACTGCTCTTCATACATATTCGTAAAAGTAAAATAGTAAAAAAAATGTTAATTTTTATTTCGTATCTCTTTTGTTTAAATTCAAGTAATTTTCTTTAGTATTCTGTGGGAAAAACACAAAAGATTGCTTTTTCACATTTTTTTTAATACGAGGAAAGTCACAAATATGGCCCTTTTCAGTTCTCGTTGTAGTACTTTCAATATTTAATTATTATTTTGTTATTGCAGTTAATTGATCGCTGTCCGCAAGTAAATAACAATATTTTTTTCTGGTAAAAAGGCTTAAACGACATATGTTTAATAAAAAATTGTAGACTTACATTTGTAAGTTGTCCCCAACCCACAGGATACAGGGTGTCGTTTATATGTGGGTCGGTAGGGTAGGTATCTGCAGGAGTTCTCACACCATGTCTCATAATCTAAAAAGCATCATTGGAATGATTAGCGTTGGTTTTTTAGCAAACTTAATCTATATATTTATACCCAATTCGCTAGTTAAGTAAAATTGCCAGGCAGTTTAAAAATAGAGGTAGATTAAAGAGTAGTTTTACTGCTACTAAAAATATAAAAGAAAATTATACTTATATGTTTTACGTACGTAATTTCTGATTCTTTTTCGTATTACTTCTTAAAATTCTAATAGAATAAATAATGCCACCTATTAACTTTTTACTTGAATTTGCAATATTTACCCTTTTGGTTATTTTTAATTAACTTATATTTTCCAACATAAAGGTTTAAAAACATTTCATCTACTTGTGGGAAAACAAGTGTTTTAGATCCCTTTTACCCATACAAGAATTTTTCCGAAAATTATTGCCATAACTGTACCGAAAAAACAGTACCTAATTATTTTGTCTTTTACCCGTTTAATAATTTTTACTTATATTTTGGCAATAAAGATCTACTTTTACCAAGGAAACTGCGAAAAAGCGCAAAAATTAACTCAAAACAATTTTCGGGGTCGGTAATGTCGGTTTAGCCTAGGAAAATAGTCTCAAATAAATCAAATAGGTGCTATATTTGTCAGTTTTTCTGAAATTTTAATTTACTCGAAATTCAAAGTTACAACTCAAAATTCCGACTTAGAACTCGAAATTCCAACTTAGAATTTGAAATTCCGACTTACAACTCGAAAATCCGACTTATCCCGACTTACAACTCCAAAAATTGACTTAGAACTCGAAATTTCGACTTTGAAATCGGAGTTCCGACTACGATTGTATTGTATTGTAGTGAATGGGGTCGCTTGGCATAACATAGCCCCACTCCGACCTTGACCTAGAAAGATCTTTTGTAAATACTCCCCTCAATTCCCAAACTTTTTGCGAAGTTAAAGATGTTTTGGGGCCAAGTTTTTTTTATATCTGTGAGTATCAAATATGTTCCTTGTAGATATTTTAGTCTTTAACGTGTTAATTCCATGCATTTGCATAGTATATGTTCCGCGGTTTCGCTCCATCTGTCACAAAACCTACAGCGTTCATTGTCAGTCTTTTACATCTTTTTAAGGTAATACCTCAGATGGTCCTGTCCTGTCAGGAAGTTAGTGACTATCCTGAGTTTCTTTTTTGAAGTTCTAGTAGCTTCTTGGTGTACTTAGGCGATTGTAAGATGAGTCTCGGTTTGCCTCTTTTCCCATTCCCTGCCTTCCCATCTACTGGCACCCACATTAGAGTAAGTCTGTTGTGACCAGTTAGTTAAGAGATTGTCGCCGTTCCTAGGCGAGCTTTAAGTGGAAGCAGAATGAAGCTAAAGCCTTTAGAAGAGACGTAGAAGGGATACCCATTTTTTTATATTTATTTTCAATACAAATTCCGACTAGTAATTCGAAATTCCGACCTAGAACTCAGAATTCCGACCTTAAACTCGGAATTCCGACTTAGAACTCAGAATTCCGACTAACAACTTAGAATTCCGAATTAGAAAGCCTTTAGAAGAGACGTAGAAGGGATACCCATTTTTTTATGTTTATTTTCAATACAAATTCCGACTAGTAATTCGAAATTCCGACCTAGAACTCAGAATTCCGACCTTAAACTCGGAATTCCGACTTAGAACTCAGAATTCCGACTAACAACTTAGAATTCCGAATTAGAAAGCGGACTTTGTGATGAAAATAAAAATAATAATTTGTGTGGCCCTTCTACGCCTTCGTATGATACATTTAAGATTTATAGGAAATAAATCTATGATTTTATTAAAACTAATATATGTCAATAACTGATATTTTTTCTCTTTAAATAAAAGAGCCAATGTACTTCTTCATTTTTTTGTAGTCACTCTCTTGTCTGTTGTAATCATCTATAGTATTACATTTTTTCCCCAAAATATAGAACTAAAAACAACCCTTAAGTAATAACTTCCTTTTATCTATCTAAATCTGAAAAAAAATTAAAAAACACAAAAATGTTTTTTTCTGTTTACAAATTTTCTACCTTTCCAGACTATGTTATGTTAATTCATTGACAACTGTGTACAAAATTAGCGTTTGTATATTGTAATTTAATATAGGTATCAAAAAATTAATGTACTATTACCAAACATTCCATAAAAACTTTTATCAAAAATTTGCCATAAATTTCACTAAAAATCTCGTATGTATAAAACGACTCTTTACAAATTGATATATTGTCCCATATTTTGTCTGTTCATCAAAAGCTAATTAAAAATTCATTCCCAAGCAACATATCTTAATGACTAAATTTTCATTGAAACTAAGTGTTTTTTGTCTTAATTATTTTAAAGTTGCTGCAAAATTATAAGAAAAATTTAAGTTAGGAAAATTTAGGCTTACATATTTAAAATAAATTTTTTTTTAATTCTATTTTAATATTTAACATCTTTATATTTTTTAAAAATTATAATTTAATTCTTTTGTACTTACAATATGTAGCATCTTTAGTTCCTTTTCTGCATTTGTCACAGTCACCCCTACCACTACACCTATCAAGACCAAGACCGCAACCGTGCCGCCTACCATGATTATCAGTGTATTTCTGTTCCTTCTGTTTTTCTAAAATTCGTATATATTATTTTCATTAGAAATTAATTAGGTTTAAATTATATTAATTAGTTTATTAATAGACCAGTGGCATTAAGAAAATCAATTCATTTTTATTATTCGGTGCTCCTACCACATAAATTAAAGAATAATAAGATTTATGGACACACTCCGAAAAATGGAACTACAATGTTTTCATCCAAGAAAGAGACATTTTTTTGAATTGGCAATATCCAAAGAAAAGATGAAGGTTTGTTGCTTCAGCGCCTTCTTTAATCTATTAAGGGCCTTGGGCACTTTAGGACAATGGGGCCCCTGTGACTATCATGACAGGGTACTATTTTAATAATACAGGCAAAAAGAATAGATAAGTGGGCCTGCTTTTAGTTGTTAGTTTGTTCTTATTGTAGACAAAACAAATAATCTAGTGTTATCCGTAATATCGGTTATCCGTTAGGGATCTAACCGGAACTAGGGAGACCCCAAGGAACGTGGGGCCTTGGCCACCAGCCGTTGCCTAATTCGTAAACTTTTGCGTTTCTCTATTTTTTATCGCCCTTGCTTTTTGGCTCATGTTTATTACCAGCCCATAGGTACCAACACATTTTTGAAAAAAAAATAGCTTTAGCGCAGAGCAGGGTGGTGCCAATTAATTTCAAAAATTATATAGCATCTACGGGGGATAACTACGAAATCGTATGTATATATAAAGAGGGTTTCAATATGACTTGGTAATTTTTTTCTCAGAAACAAAGAAATGGTCCAATCCTCAATTTCATCTTAATATTCTTGAAATGGGGTATAAGGCGTGCATAATATCATTGTCACTTCAATTGTTTTCATTTTCATTCAGTAATAGTCAAAAGAACAGAATAGGAAATTTATGTTTGCATTGCGCAACGCAAAATATTTAAATTTCTTGAGAATGTGTGTGCTAAACCAAGTGGTATTTTTACAATTAGATTAGTTCAGAAGTCGGATTCCATATCCTCTAACACTGTAACTCCCACGGGTTTATTGTGGATCCTCCATATGCATAAAGCTCGCTGTCGAAGCCGGTCTTCTTAATCAGACTTCACAGACTCAAAACTGGCTCCTTAGTAAATCTTGCTGCTTTTGGATTTTTTCTCACCGAGCCTTGCAAACCGCAGATGACACTAGGGCCTCGCAGTGGCATCATAAGGGTTCTGCAGTTTCTTTTTCCTAGCAGAAATTACAAAGATTTTCTTCTGTCAGGCTCATGGTTTTTAGGTGTTTTTTAAGTTTACAGTGACCTGTTAATTAATCTACTATGATTCTTACTACCCTCCGGTTGTGATTTAGAAGGTACCGTGTAAATTCAAGCGAGTATTCCTTTATGAATTTTTTCGTCTGTTGTCATGGGGTTTTTATCTACCAGTCCTGATACTCCCTCATGATCCATGATTTAATAGATGATCTAACTTGGCATGACGGAATCCCGTGACCTATCAGAGCCATTCTTAGCCAGTTTTTTTGCCTAGATGGTCCTCATGTTCTGGTACCCAGGCAATAGTAGGTTTATTGGACTCACTTACCTCCTCGAGGGCAGTTATACCGTCATGTACCAGTTTAGAACTGATCTTATAGATTGATTGCCTTGATGGCTGTTTGGCTATCAGAGTAAATTAGTATGTTTTTACTCTTATATCTCTGTTTGGAGATTTCCCTAGCACATTGTTTTATGGCTACAATCTCCGCTTTACTCTGGTGGGATGTTGTCCGAGACTCATGTATTTTCTTCCGTATATACCTGCTTTAACTCCTTCATCTGTTTTGGAGGCACCTGTAAACCAAATTAAATTAGCTTTAATGGGAAGGTCTGCCTCCCAGTCCTTTTTTTTGGTATAATTGTTTAAAATCGTTTGTCTAGCCAGTAGCTTGGTGCCATTTTATCTGAAGGCATCTTACAAAGCGATTTGACTTCTTGATCCTCCTTAGACTTCCATTTTATGGCCCTTTGTTGTCTTATGATAGGACTTTAGCCTTGTTTAAGACGGTGTTGTACCGCTTTAAGTTCACCCTGTGTGAATATGTGTAGTGCACAATATGAAAAATTCAAAATCCAGGTGTTTATTAGGTGTAAGAATTTTAAGAAGGGTCGTGCAACGGTTGAAAATTTGCCGCACACGAGACCTCCTAAAACTTTGGCATAAATCTATCATTGACCTGATAAACGACCTTATTCTTGCCAGTAGAAAAATGTTTGTTCTTAAAATCTCACATTCCAATTTTGTGTAATGGATGCATCAAGGAAATCATTCATTTCCATCTGCATTACCAAAAAGTGCCTCAAAATAGGTTGGTTTTAAGCATGCCTATATTTGCATTGCACCCTATTAGCTTATTGTTCTTCCACTATCTTTTTATAAAATTCTGCTCTGTACATTTCTGAACAGTATGTCTGTATGGCAATGCATTGCAGGCGTCTCCTCCTTCATCCCGCAAAGCCTGCATGTTGTGGGACCGTTATGTATGTCCATTTTTCAAGTATTTTCTTAGATGACAGAGGCCTATCAAAAGTCCTAGAAGAAGGACCTAGCGTTGCCTGCACATGTCTTCGACCAGGTATGCATGCCAACGATCCAGATGTCTTTTTGGGGACCATATGTCTATTGTTGTTTTCATCGCCTGTTTCGATGGTACGAGGACTGGCTCTGGCCCACTGGAATTTCTAGATGAGTTGGCTCTTGCTAGTTCATCTGCTTTCTCATTGCCTTCGATTCCCGTGTGTCCAGGAACCCAAAGGAGTACTATCCTGTTGTTCCTGGCGGCAAGTTCTTTAAGGTCATTCGGGCACTCCATCGTGATTTTTATATGCGCAAAATAGGTACCTAGGTAGCTGACTGGAACAAAAAACAACGATATGTTCAAATCTCCACTAAGCTTCTCAGGCTTTACCAAGATAAAGGTGATTTTGACCGATTTTTTAAAAGAACGACGTACCATTATTGCGTCTTATTATTTTGACTTGCTCACTCAAAAATTTAAACCTGCATTTCGTTTAAAAAGGAGAAAACGTTTAATCAAGAGTGTCATTTTCCTACACGAAAACGCCCGATCTGATACTGCTCAAGTAAATATAAATAACCTTTAAAAAAATGCATTAGGAGGTTCCTCCTCATTCACGTTATAATCAGATTTCTATATCTTTGAACCGCTAAAAGAGGCGTTATGCGGCTCAAGATTTTAAGACAAGATGCATTCTATAAAAGTGGCATTATGTATGATACTTCCACAACGATGGTAAGAATACATAAATTTAGAAGGTAAATATATGGGAAAATAATGTAATAATCGTTTACCTATTGTGGTTAAATAAAAAGTTACAGCCAAAATCCGGTTTATCTTTGAACCCTCCACGCAAATCGCTTGAATTATATTTATTAAATAACTTTTGTCTGGACTATTATAAATTATCTAACTTTATTTTTGTCGGCTAATTTACATTTTCCTTTATTTTCATGAAAACAAAAATTTTCATCTCTAGCTATATGACCTTGAATGTGAATAGAATTTTATATTTTATGTTTTTATGGTTGTTTATAAAATTTATAATTTTTTGATATAGTTATGTTTTATTAATTATACCTTTATTCCGAAAAACAAAACTAAAAGTATCGGTACATATATTTTTAATGTTAAATAATATTGATAACTTGATAAGTGAAATGATCTAAACGATCCGGTTTCCCAGGGTAGGAGTAGCTTATCGGAGATTCAAAATTTTAGAGTATTTATAGATATAGATTTATCTAACAGGGGCTGAACAGGCCCGTATTTGTGGGTTTCCTTGCATTTAAAAATAAATAAAAATGGCCATCTTGTATATTTTTACCGCAGAAACTGAAAGAATAATTTTGAAAATGATTTAAGTTGAAAAAAATAGACACCCATTTTTTTATACCTTTTTTAAATACGGTTTGATAAAAAAATGTATATAAAAATATATTATATATATATATATATATATATATATATATATATATATATATATATATATTTTAATTATTTCGTGAAATAGATTATATATATATATATATATATATATATATATATATATATATATATATATATATATATATATATATATATATATATATATATATATATATATATATAATCTAGAATGCTCTGACAGAAATAAATTCTTGAGAGCAAGAAATGTTTGACAGCAACCGTCAAAACGGGTTAGAATTTATAAAGTACATAAAAATGGTGTTTTTACCTTGTGTTGTGTTCATTCATAAGTAAAAATTTAGAAACATTTGTAAAAAATAACAAAAATTATTTTTTGTCGCATTGCATGTTTAAACATTGTTTTTAGTTCTGATCAACTTTTCTTAATTAAAATTTTCGAAATTGTTAAAAATAAAGGTAATTTACTCTTGGGCATAATTCATACTTTTTCGGAAACCTCGTATACTCCTAAAAAAATTATATCTGATAGTTGTATTTTAGTATTTAGACCATGCCGAACTCTTTATGAAGAATCACTTTTTTTTTTGTAAAATTAATAATAAAATAGTTTTTCATATGGTTCCAACTTACTGAGACATACTGTATATAATTTGTTATACTTTTACCTAAATATCAAGAGTAGTAATAAACGATAGACTTTGACAGAATATTGATTTTTTGTTTTTTAGAATTTTAGGTAGATATTAATTGTTACCTTTTTATATTTCCTAATTTATATTACAAATTTTTTATGTGAATTAAATAATTCTGTGGTTACTAAAAATAAATAGGATACCCTTTTTATTAAAAGGTATATAAATATGGTGTCCTGTCATAAAATGTTAATTTATGTCGTATCTCCTTTGCTTTATTTAAAATCTTTTTCAAAAGTGTTTTCTCTGCTATTTCACATATTTTTAAAAAGTAGGAAATCCACAAAGATGACCCCGTTCAGTTTTAACGTTTACTTAAAAGTAAATAACAAGAAAACTATTTATTTTTAAAATAAATATTTTGCAAAATCGTAAAGTTAAATATCCCAGCCTAAACCAGCTTAAACCTAAATTAAATAATGTTGGCTAACTTATTATTGCTTTTATGAGCGCCTCATTTGACTTTAATTTTTAGTTTTTTTTTTTCACTATTTCTTTTAAATACAAAATTTTTACCTTTTATATGGTTCATAAAGCTATTGTTATTTTTATTTCACAGGTGTCTTAGTGAGGCACACTCGTTTAACTTATACAATTTTGCACTGGAAAGGACACCTTTTTCTAATTGACCCGTCTGGTGTATTAATGATAAACTACCCTATCCTATACTAAGTTGTTAAAATATCTAAAATAATATGAGCTAAAAACTGAATTATTTAAAATGTTTAAAATTTAATTTATTACTTACAGAAACCAATTCTATACGAGACGAACACACAACTAGCAATAACTGAAAATTTGTAATTTCTAAAAAAAAAAAGGTCAATTTTTCCTGGTAATTGTCCAAAAAATTTCCCCCCCCCATATTGAAAATTTGGTATACGGGGTTTTTTTTGGGGGGCCTGATTGTGAATCTGAAAACATTTTTTCGGCAAAATTTCTTTTCGAGATATTCTCATTAAAGGAAAAAAAAAAAAACCTTTCCTTTTTTTAAAAAAAAAAATTGGACCTTTTTAAAAACCTTTCCGGTTTATATGTTTTTTTTTTTCCATTTTTGCAACATTCACTTTCAAAGCCGCAACCATGTGTCAAAGAGAAATTTTTGCAAACAGGGCCCCTTGAAGTTCCAATTTAATAAAAAAAAGAATGTAAAAAAAATTGGTTTTTGGGGAAAAAAATTAAAGTGCCGGGAAAAAAAAAAAAAATAAAAAAAGGTTTGTTTATTTTCCCCTTTGATGATAAATTGAAAAAACCCCTTTTAAATTTTTTTCAGCGCCTCAGAAAACCCCCCTACCAAGTTTGGTTATTTTTTTGGATACCAA
>JAHBCN010003392.1:0-75863 GCA_019359885.1 Listronotus oregonensis | reverse complement strand
TTTTCTATTAAAATTAAAAAACCACCCTTACGTTCCCCCCCTTAAGGAGTGGGGGGGGTTTTTTTGAATCAGTGAAGACTTGGGAAAAACCCAAAATCTTAAACCCCAATTTCGTTCTCAGTTTTGCCCCAGCCCCCAGCTTTGGGCCCCTTATTTTAATATTAAACCCAAGTACATATTCCAATACTGAATTTAAAAATAGTCATTATTAATTTATCCCTTTTTAATTTTGACAGATTCGTGCAATACGTTCCTGCCCTTAAAAAAAAAAAGTCTGATTTTCAGTAGTGCGGTAGCCGCTGCCCTTTAAAAAGTGCCTCTGGCTATAGCGATGCCTTTGTGTGTTGCTCAGTCAAAATTAATCAGCCACCCGGCTTTCACATCGGGAGTTAAATCTGTGACATCGTGTTTCCCAGTGATTCTAATTCTTCATTAAAATCTGATCCACATTTCCCTAGAACCCCAGTTGTAAAAATTTTCCCAACTACCATGAACCTCCCCAATAACTCAAAATAATTAAATACTTGGTAGGGACCTGGGATTGTCAAAACAAAATCGGAACTTCTTGGTTCCAGATTTAACAGTGGAATTTGTTAGGAAAAAAAGTAAGGCACTTTACCAAAAAGGGAATGTAACATTATCAACTTTCTTTAAAATGGAAGGGTTCTTTTTTAAAAGCCATGGAAAAGGTAGGGGTTTCCAGTACCTGAAAATATCCTCAACTAAGTGATAAAAAATTTAAAAAGACCAATTTTTTGGACCCCAGATAAGAAAAACTCCTAAATGATCTCCGTTTTCAAGAAAAATTAAATAAAAGGTTGGACTGGACGTGTTTTTTACGTGAAAAAATTTTTTGGGGAACAAGAAAATGAAGACTATAAAAACCTCATAGATGAACTGTTGAAAACCTATAAATTACTAGGGTGTCCCCTGTACTAAAAAAACATTTTTTTCACTTTATTTGAATTTTTTTCCCCGGGCAATTTGGGTGAATAAAAGAAAATGGGAGAGGTTTTACCAGGACATCAGGACGATGGGAAAAAAGATACCAGGACCTGGTGTCGCTTATCATATCTCGTGCTTTTATTTTTATTTACGTAACAACCAATTTAAGTAATGTTTTGCATAGATTCCCATTTTTATATGTTTATATTAAATAAATATATTAGATTGTAAAAATATGTCTTCTTCTCTTTTTTCTTATACCAAAAAAACTGTACGTGTTACAGTAATTAGCTTATCATTTTTGGATTTATGACTTTAAAATACTTCAAACCTATTTTCATCAATGTTACTTTACAAAAATTTAAATTTGTTGATTTATGTATTAACATTAAAAAAAAAAATAATATACAGAAATATTATTTTGATAGCTCAGTCCAGTTTATCTAAAAACATTTTATTCCAAAGGACGTAATATTTACTGCTTACATATTTTAAATATACAGCAATTATAACTGTATTTAAAAAAAATATATTTTAATTATTTTTGTTAATCTACAAAGTTGATTTTGTTTGACTGACCACACCCCAAAAATATTAATGTTTTCATATTTTCATTTTGGCATTTACAAAACTCTCTAAAAATATAGAGTTTATAATTCATAAGAACTTTGCCGCAAATCTCGTAAACAAATTGAGATATACTCACAGATATACATAGATTTGCTTATATTATAACACGGTTAGTTTATTTCTTTTCACCTTTAGGATTATAGTCGGTCTACCAGCCGAATATATATTGCCATCATAAATGTGTTATGTTTTCTATTACCTTAAAGTGAAATGTGTGTTTTTAAATTTTAGATATACTGGGTGCGGTGTAAAAGTTTTAGCACAGGTAACATCTCTGGAATTGGTAAACATGGAAAATTATATTTTTCTACTTGCGTGCGCAAAGTACTTACTTTGCGCACTGAAACTCTTTGCGCACGCATTTTCAGTCTGCATATTTGCCGTATTAATGGTCGATTTTTTAATGTAATAATAACTTCTGGATGAAATAATATTTAAAAAAGGGTTCTACATATTCTTTTATTGTGCTTTATTGAATTTTAGATACATTTGGCGCTTAGTAAATATCCCATATCAATTTTCTTTATTATCATTTTAATATTATTATATGCACCATTATTTTATAGACACCATCAAAACAATAAAAATCAAAGAATTTTGGGAAAAAGTTAAAATGAGTTTCTAAGAATGGAGAAAAATTACCAGACGATTTTTTAAAAAGCCGAAGTTTGGCCAACAGAGCTCCGCCGGCAAAATCAAAAAAAAGTACGAAAACAGTATAATTCATTTGAAACATGGTGTGAAGAAAAGGCGTTAAACTTTGAAAGAGGAGCTACTTTTAGCCTATTTTCTCATATTAAGCAAGGAATTTAGTCCAAATACTTTATGGTCGAAATACCCAGTGAAAAGGTTTTAAAAAAATCAGGAAAAATATAGATATCGGCAATTTTTATAAGTTAGCAGCATTTATTAAAAACAAAATGTAGCTTTGGGCCCAAAAAAAGTAAAGGGATTTTTTCAAAAGAAGAAATATCTACATTTATTAATAAAGCCCCTAATGAAATATATCTTTTGATAAAAATTTGGCCATTTTCGGCTTCCCCCAGACGAGAAGAACCCAAAAATGAAAACTTCGACATCGGGGACAAGGGCAACCTAATTGTTGTGAAGTTTCCCAGACGCAAAAAACTATACCTCACGTACTTTCGTCCTGTCTGAAGAGACCCGACGGAAAGTATTTGTTTTTATTCGGAATATACAGCTTTCGGCCACCGACAACAGATCAACGGTTTTTGTATATTTAAAAAAGGGAAAATTTCACAAAATGCGTTGGGATCAATACATTTGGGGAAAAGCTTTGAGATAACAGCATTTTTAAAGTTGCCGAACCCCGAGCTATATACCGGCCACACTTCCGGCGATCTTCGCAACTTATTCAAATTCGGAAAAGGGCTCATAGATATAAAGCGGTTAGGGGTTGGAAATCAAACCCAAAGGTACCCCCGGGTACATTGAAGAACAACAGGCTGGGGTTGAAAAAAATTAAATCAAAAGCCAAAAACTCTCAAGAAGAGATAAAAAGTCCTTTCCACAGACGCTGTTCAATGCTAAAACAAAGATTTCGTTTAACATCGAGCAGCGAACCATCATCGACGTTTCCCAAGAAATATTTGAAATCGGCCATAAACCTTCAACATGCAACTAATTATACTTTTAACATTAATGTTTTAATAATAATTATTAATAGTTTTTTGTTTAATAGTTAAAATAAAATTTAATTATTTACTTTGGATTTTTAATTTTTATGAAATATTCGTATATTTCTTTAAACATATTCTTTAATAAAACGCTCAAAAAAAAGAAAAATATTGTTTAATACCGCAAAGTGACTTTTCCCGCTTAAAGGCTTTCTAAATGCTTTTGGGGTGCGAAAAGTATCCTTCCACTTATTAGGAAAATAACTTTTTTTGGCCCATTTACTTTACAGCCGCTTTTTCTTTACGAAGGTCCCGGATGGGTTTAATAGAGTGGTTGTAACAGATTTCAATTTGTTGTGTCAATTTAAAAGTAATAATCAAGGGAAAAAAAATTCATATTAAAAATTACCAAATTGATGATCAACAGTGATAATCTAGTGAAATTTATGAACCCCAAAAGCAGCGACTTTTAATTTACTACCAGAAAAAAACTCGGCGGTGCAAATACACAAGGCTAAAAATTTTTAAAAAAAATATTTTTGCTTTTTTCGGGAAAGGCAAAGTTAAAAAAAACGTTACATTATGGTCTACCATTAAAGTTAAAAACTAAATTATGGTTTAAAATAAATGGGCATTGAAAGTTTTCATAGAATACCCAAAAAAAAAAGGGGGAAATGGAAAAAATTTTTTCAAAATATTCGTAACGAGAAGGAATTTCCTGCATAATTTGATTTCGAATTATTTTAGGGGAAAAATTTACACCAATAATTATTGCTTTAAAAATAAAAAAAAAAATTAAGGGAGCAAAAAAAAAATCTCCCAATTTTAGTTACATAGAAGCACCTTTTGGATGTAATATATCTTATATTACTTTCGAATACTGAGTTTTCTTTATAAAACCAAGAAAATTTTTTTTAGCAACAAGTCTACCAAAGGGGCTACGTATACTTTATAACATTTAAGCTTTAAGGACGGTCCAATTTTTTCTACCATTTTATTTTAGAAGCATCAGTTTTGGATGTAATATATCTTATTCTTTAAAATTGAGTTTATTTACTAAACTGGTAGAAAAATTTTTTTTCACAATAAGTCTACCTAGATCTATCCCCCTTTTAAAAACCCAGGCGTTAGGGAGGTTTTAAACTTTTTTTTACCAATTTTAGTTCATAGAAACACCAGAATCGTATGTAATATAAGTAGGAAAAGGAGGAAGTAGAAAAAGAATTCAAGGTACATTTAGAAATTGTTGCGAAATCGTTTATCTCTAAGAAGTAAATAAATTATAATATACTTATTGTTTAACTTTCTTTATTTCCGAGTTTTTTTTCAAATAATATAATATAAAAAGTTTAACAAAATACGTTTTATAAAGTTGTGTATTGTCAATTGTCACTTTTTCTTATGTCAAAAAATTTTCACTATAATACCCTCCAGGGTACCCCAGGAAGAGAAAATTTCCGAAAAATACATAGGTCACCATGGCAACGTTGAGAAATGCTTGTATTTTATTGGTCGAAAAATGTTGGTGTGAACTTTTCAAGGTAATCGTCTCGAAAGTTACCTCCTCTCCGATTTTGACCCAATTTGGTATACAGTGGTTTTTTGGGGCGCTGATTACGAATCTGAAAAAAATTAGGCAACGTTTCGTTTTCGAGATATTTATCATCAAAGTTGAAAATCAAACTAACCTTATTTACACTATTCCTTCTTTTTCCACAGAATTCTTGATTTATATATAAAATATATCGTATCCAATCGAATATTAATATGGGTAACCATGGTGAGCTATATATTTTTTATTTAGGTCATTCCGAGGGCCATCCCTAATTTTATTTATGGACGTTAAATAAGAAACTGTTTATATAGTGGATACTGTGTCTGTGCACAGCCAGCAGGTAAACGGGGCTATTATTACCTAACTAGGCCCACGACTAGCTAGGTACTACGTTCTACATAGCCTATCTGAGCACGGCGGATAAATAATTAGTACATAATATTAGCGAATTTTCCGGTGGTCATTGATCATGGTTTGATGATATTCAAAATAAAAAGAAATAACAAATTAATTTTAAAATTGTATTTACTACTAAAATTATACGTAAAAATATAAAAATATTACTGAATTATAGGATTAAAAAAGATAAATTATACTTTATTATCGGCGTAATAATGTAAAACTGTTTTAACATAATCAAGTTTACTCAATTTGTTATTTTTATAATCTCTTATTTTGCTCGCGATAAATTGTTATTTTTTGTTGCTGTATTAAGTTGGGGTGTATTTATTACACTTATTTTTAAGTTAAAAGTGGGCTAATTCTGGTTAGTTTTACTCGTAGTTAGTTTTACACATAAAATACCCCTTAAAATGGGTTTTCCACCAGTTTTTATTAACGAAGACAGACTGATAAATTATGGCATATACTTATTAAGAATATATAAAACGATCTTTTTTACCTGAGGGTTTGTGCCGAGATCGGCCATTAAAATGGTACTAAAAAGGTGTCATAAAATAGACAGTAATATTTTGTGCCCAGATAGGATGCACCCGTTGATATACAGGAATTTTCGGATATAATAAGCCCGTTTACAGCAAAATGAACATTTTTTGGGTGTATCCTATCTGGGCACAGAATATTATGATCTATTTTATGACACTTTCTTGGTACCGTTTTAAAAACCTGTATCGGCACAAACCCTTAGGTAAAAAGGGTTATGTTAAATATTCTTTATAAGTAAGTTAGTATGTCGCTAGTGAAAACTGTTGAAAAACTCAATTTGAGGTGTCAATATTTAAAGTATGTAATGTGTTAAACTAACCAGAAATAACGCGTTTCTGAACGTTTAATCTAAAACTGAAAATAGTTCCACATTATTACGCGTATAATAAAACGCAAAAGTTTCATTAGTCAGTTTGTACTAAGATTTAGTATTTTTTTATGAATTTTCATATTATTTTAGTAACAAATGTTATTTTAAAATCAAGTCGCTATTTCTTTTAATATTAGGGTTTAATATCATTTTTGAATGGTTAACGGCATCGAAAAATCCGCAAACTTCGCTAACTAGACTGGGCAACGGAGTACCTGGCAAGTCCTATGCCCAGTTAGATTCAACGAGGTTATAAAATAACTAGAGAGAACTCGGCCTATAAAAAACGGCAAGGGAAATGACATTACGGCCATATTGGTTCCACCCGGCAGTTTGAGGCGATTTTAGTTGTGTTTTCCTGTGTTTTCGTTTAGTTTCCATATATGTAAGAAGTTTTTGCTGCTGTTTATGGACATTTTATAGTTTTCAACAATAATGGGGAAGTGTTTAGTTCCTAGTTGTGAAATTTTAAACGATAAGAAGGTGAATTTGGGTGAAAAAACATTTCACAGGTGCGTATTCAATAATAATTTTATTTAATTAGGGTTCATGCTGTTTAAAGTGAGAATTTGTTTTTAAATTAGATCGTTTATTGGTTTATCAGACATATAAGTTGGGTTACAAAGAGAAAAATTAGTTATATTTGCTTTGAAAATTTGAGTAAATAGCAAAATTTTTGCAGATTAATAGGGTTAAACTGAATTAAAACCGCTCCGTGATAAAATGTAAATTAAAATTCCAGTTGACTTTATTTTGGCCAAAAGTAGCACCTTAAGTACCTCAAATTAATTAGTTTTGTTTAAGTTAATTTATTTTTATAATGCCAGCCTAATTTTTTTCTGTTCTTATCTCTTTATATAATTCTCAAATAAACTTGATCCTTTTAACAGACTAAAATGTTTTCTGTTAATACCTAGTTGGAAAAAAAATCTCTTTGACTTCGAATAATACGATTCAAGTGGCAATAATGGTATTTTGGTTTTATTTTGATATGTCATTTTTATAACCAATCTTACCAGATGGTTGTATCGGTATGTTAGGGCTACCAAGTGATATTATATAGTATTATTGCTCTATTGGTTTGAAGAATAAAATTCAATTAATACTTTTTATATAATAGAATACTCAAAAATGAGACCAATACAACAGCATGGTTAAAGGCATATGCAATGGGACTTTCTTATCTTATCCAAAGATTTTATTTGGCTATATTTCAATTATGATCAGATCTTTTTTGCTTATCTTCAGTGATATGGGGCATACCCCTATGGATACTCCAATGATATGTTTACTAATTTATTAAGTGTTATTATTTCTTTACCAAATTACAAAGGATGTTTTTAAAATGGGTCGTTTTTTTAGTTTTTCGTTTAAGACTATAAATTAATAATCAGTTAAGTATTTATGTATTTGTTAAACTATCACCATTTTGTACAATATATGATTATATATCTCAAACACTTCTTCTAATTTATTTTATAGTGCATCCATAAACGATTACAAAAATAAACACAAAAGTGCTGAATACGACTCTGTCGAGTGATCCATATTGGTCCCACTTTTTTACTCCAAATATTTAACGTGCGTAGCATTGGTTGCGTTCTCTCTAGTTTCTGCTGCGCATCATTTTTTTGTACCCAAAATATGTGCACAAAATGGATTTTTAACTGTTTATGACAACTTCGGGCAAAACGAACTTCTTTTAAATATTTTTTAGGGTTCGTTATATCCGAACATTACTGTTAATTGATTAATGAAAGACCTTAAACACCTCAATATTATTTGAAATATTTTCATAATTTAAAAACAACCCTACGTTAACAGGTTGTTTTAGAAAGATAGCTGGAAAATCAATACGATGCAAATTAAATTTTTAATATAGTTTCCCTTTTGATGGCCAACACAGCTAGTGTTAGCTTAGGCCGAGGTAGTAAAAAATAGGGACATACATGTAAAACTGGCACAGTTTCGGTAACAACTACCATGTTTTATTATATCTCTGTTTCTCCAAACTCAGATATTCCATATTAAAACACCTAAATATATTATGATTAAAAAAAAATCTCTTCCATATTTTTGGTATATCAAATAACCAAAAACATTTCTTAAATTTAAAATAAGATTAAAGAAAATCGGACGATTTTTTAAACTGAAGAGAATATTGATCAAAACAAAATCAAACGGTAATTCGGTATAATGTATTAAATTCTAGGATAACTTAAATGTTTTAGTTTATTTGACGCTAAGCATGTAAAAAATCTATTTTTATAAATTTTATGTAGTGAAAAATTTCGCCCAATCAATTTAAAATTATTAAATGCATTACGAACATACAATGTAAATATTTATAAAAGTAAAAAGTAGATAAATCTTCCAATATTATCTACAAACAAAATGGGATTTACTTTTTTAAACAATTTTATGAATAAATTGCTCTGAATTATTGGCCAAAGATAACAATACCTTTTTTTTTGATAATACAGCGTGAGCGAAATTACTCTTTATACATGGTGAAATAATATAATTTACAAGTTGATTTGGAACTGATCTCAAAATTAAAGAGGGGTTAGTCTGTGACCGATGCACGGTAGTACTTAAAATACCAAATCATATAAAAATATATTTTTTGACAGCCAAGCGTCACAAGGGGCACTAGTAAACCCAAGATAACGTCCAAAGGTGACATGGGAATGCCAAAAAGAACTGGAAGTCCTGGGAGAACGCAACAGAGTAACTCTCTTGTGGGTACCAGGACATTCGGGGATAGAATGTCCTGGGGGGATCATCCACACCATACTTTGGGCCAGAACCTGCCCTTGGAGTAACCAAAACCAAAGCAGATTTATTTCGCATTCACCTAAGTACACAAAAAAGCTACTGGAACTTTAAAAAAAATGAACTTAAACTGGTTACCGAGTTCCTAACAGGACATGGCCCTTGGAGGTCACCTCAAAAAAATGGGAAAGACTGAGGATGAACAATGTCGGTTTTGTCATGAAGCAAACGAAACTGCGGAACACATTCTCTGTGAATGCAGAGAACTGACCTGACAACGGCTTAAATACCTCGAAGGGGTATATCTTACTCCTAGAGATATTATTCAACTTGCACCGCGTAGTATCCTGAACTTTGCTAAATGTATAGGAATTACCGGGCACTAAACAACGAAGGGTATTCACAAGAGATCTCTTTAGGTCGAAGTGAAGGAGGGCTACACTAGAGCCGAGCGACCCCGTTCAGTACAATACAACACAATACAAATTGTTAATTAATAAAAGCCAATTAATTAATGTTACAACCTATAACTAATTAAAAACAGTTAACAATATTCCTAGAATTGGCGACATTAATATTTTATTAAGTTTTTTACATATTTAGCTAAGTACGACTAAAAAAACATTTAGTGGATCTAAAACATTACAGTGATTAATAGCCTTACAATATCTTTTCCTAAAGTAAAAACTTTATCTTTGACTTTATATTTTATCTAACCCTCAGCTATCTGTTTTTTAAACAAAGATAATAAATTACATTGTGAAAAGAAATGCCCAAAACTGTCCAGTATTCAATAAACTGAAATTTTATCCTTATTTTGCCTGAAATCGCCGAGAAAAGAATGTTCAAATATCGATATTTTGTACCTAAATCGATAGTAAGTAAATAATGTAAAAAATAAAGCAATTTGTATAAGGTAGATGCTAATTTATTCCAATTAAATTAAAGACGGCACTAACAGAGCTATTTTCACAAAATTGGCACCATAGTACTTCGCATTCATCGAACTTTTAGGGGAATTATATATAAAAGGTACAATAATGATATTTTAACCTCAAGGTAATTAAATATACCTTTGAAATAGACACTTTTTTTACAGATTATTCACTGTGTACTCGATATAACCCTACTACCGAGTCCCGTGAGGCTGGCGAAACGCGTCTGGGGTAGGAGCCATAGTAAATAATACGGAAATTTCCTTACCTGTGTTCAAACTAAGTAATGCTCACCTTTCGTATGCACCGACCCAGTGAGGAATCTATATATGTTAGTGTCAAACATTGAAATCCTTTATATTCTAAAATAACTAGTCAATACATATTGCCGGCCAACATTATTTCACTAACAACAACTAACCATTTAGTCATTCCTTGTAATGCCTAGGTAAACAATGAAATAAACTTGATTATTATGCTCTGTATCTAAAACGGATTTAGGTGTTACAGGAAATAATTGAATAGTTAGTCAACCACTTTAAAGATAAGGCTCTTACGCTGTTTGCCGGCATTACATGTACTGACTAGTGATTTCAGGAAATGTTGGATTTCATACATATAAAAGCAAAAGGTTGCTCATTTAAACACTAACTAATCATGAAATCATGAAAATTACTTTACCTATGAAAATAAAATTTGGCACGGAGATAGGTTATGAGTAGGAGACGTCAGTTGAGAAATTATTTTAAAAAACTCTCTCCCTAAGAGGTAAAATGGGGGGGTAAAAGTTTTAATAGGTATTTATCATTTCTAATTACAAGAACGAACATTGGATGTAGGCTATTAATTAAGATTTAAAATAATCTATTTCAACATTTTTGAAATAACATCCAATGGGGGTTAAAATGAGGATAAAAGTTTTTTTTAGAACAATTATAATTTTTCAAGTTGTAAATTATATTAGTTGGTAATTGCCCAGAAAAATAGAAAGTAGTAGTATTTTAAGAACTCCTCTGAGGGGTTTAAAGAAGGGATGAAAGTTTGTATGAAAAAGTTGTCATTTCTGGACCAAAAACTATTTAGCCAACAGATTCCATGGATAACTCCATATTCTCGATCTAAGCCATAGTAAATCACAGAAACATTAACAAAAAGTCCAAATATTCTTTGACGGCACATCCAAGCATTTGGAGGTGAAAAATAAAGAAATGGTATATCCGGTTTTGTGCTTTGACCATTACAGGCTAGGCTTTATTAGTAATAAACAAAAACGGCTTTAGGAATCCATTTCACATATCAAAAATACTGGTCGTGGTCTTCAGTAAAAATCTGGTTATTCATTCCTACAGTTGTCGATTCCGAAAAAGCTTTGAAATTCTCAGAACGCGTGGTTTACAAAACAAAAGCCAAAACGAAAGTCCCTATGTTTGCATTAAATCATTAAGCATTTGGGTCGTATTTCGGGTTTTTAGAGGTATTCATTTTAAAATAAATATTTAATTAGAGCATAGTGAGCGGCAGAGCTGGGTAGGAATCGATTACTTTTTAAAGATCCGAAGGCTGGAACCGATTACCTTTTAAAAATGAGATTCGTGATCCGGATTCATTTTATAATTTTAAAATGATCCAAAATCGATTCTTTTTTAAAAGATTCAGATTCCAAAAGAAATCGATTTCCTATATTTGGAATCTGAGGCAAATTGGTTTATAAATCCCAAAATCCGTCATTTTGAATACGCCATTTCAAATTTCCAAATTTTGACCTAAGAGTCTTAATTTTTAAATTTTGATCTAGCACCATGCCAAAATCAGCCATTATGAATCTTCCATTTTAAATTTCCTAATTTTTACCCAAGATTCTTAATCAGCTTCACATTGATTTTATTTTTTTTCGTTTTTAGATTTACGTCCGGGGTCCCACAGGGGTCAATACTTGGACCTCTACTTTTCATTTTTTATACGGCTGATCTATCAAACTACATTAAGTATTGCACTAGTCAGATGTATGCAGATGACACTCAGCTCATGTTTAGCTTTTTGCCCTACGAACACCATATAGCGGAATATATGGTTAATGCGTATTTAGATGCTTTAGCAAACGTATCATCAAAGCACAATCTATTTTTAAAAGTAAAGAAGTGCTCAATAACTTACTTTAAGGGTAGAAAGACATGCAGAGTTGATGAGTCCATGCAAGTAAATATTAATGGCAGCCTTTTGCCTGTAAAGAATTCTGTAAGATCCTTGGGATTATATTTGGCTTCTGAGTTAACATTTGACACTCTCGTTACTGGTTTGCTGCAGAAGTCTTTTATGAACCTAAAATTGTTATACAGTAATCGTGTGTTGTTGTTCAGAAAACTTAGGATACTTTTGGTGGAGGCTCTGGTGTTGTCTTTTTTTAACTATTGCAATTTTGTCTATGGCCCATTTCTGGATCTAAGAAATCAAGAACGAATTCAAAAAGTTCAAAAGGGTTGCTGCCGTTTTGTCTTTGGTCTTCGTAGGTTTGATCATGTATCAGCTAAAATGGCCGAGCTGGGATGGTTGAATATGGCCAATAGGAGAAAATTACATTTTGCCAGTTTTGTCAGAACAATCATGGCAACAGGAAGACCTCCCTATTTAAGGGAAAAGCTGCATTTTAGAAGTGAGACTCATGCTCTTAATACCAGGTTCAATAATATGTTGTCCATCCCAAAGCACAACACGACTACTTTTGAAAGGTGCTTTTCTTACCAAGCAGCTATAGTTTATAATAGCTTTACTCAAGATATGAAATCCTGGTGTAATAAAACCTTTAAAAAGAGGTACAGAGATGTGCTTCTTCGTATTTAGTGTGCCGATGTCAGTGTTCGTATTTTTATTTTAAGGATTTTACATCTCTTTCTATTAGGTTTAAGTTTTAATGTGTATTTGTCTTCTTTGTTACATTGTTATTTTATAAAAAAAGCTACATTTAAATTAAATATTTATATGTTAAACCCTAATTATTAACTTCATTTGTATTAGTCAGTTTTTTTTTGTAATATATGGTGTTGACACTGGGTTAAATGTAAGAATAGCTGGTACCTTGTACCTAGAGCTAAATTTCGCCTAGTGCTGGCACCAAAATGCTTACAACTATATGTTTTTTTTAAATATTGTAAAGATAACTAATTTTCAATAAAAGACGTTTATTATTATTATTATTATTAATATTATTATTATTATTACTTAAAAAAAAGGAATCGTGATTTGTATTGGTGATTCGATTCCTATACGAGGATCAGGATCCGTAAATCGATTCCTTTTTTAAAGGATCCGTCCTAACTCTGCTAAGCAGTTAAGAACTGTTTTATTTATATATTAATTTAAAAAAATATTTATAACATGTTACTCATAGTGCAGTGGATCTACAAGAGACGTATTTCTAATTATTACGGTAACTGGAGCTACATACTTTTTTTTACCGATTTTGTATTGTATTGTATTGTAATAAACGGGGTCGCTCGGCTCTAGTGTAGCCCTCCTTCACTTCGACCTAAAGAGATCTTTTGTGAATACCCTTCGTTGTTTAGTGCCCGGTAATTCCTATACCTTTAGCAAAGTTCAGGATACTACGCGGTGCAAGCTGAATAATATCTCTAGCAGTAGGATATACCCCTTCGAGGTATTTAAGCCGTTGTCGGGTCAGTTGTCTGCATTCACAGAGAATGTGTTCCGCAGTTTCGTTTGCCTCGTGACAAAACCGACATTGTTCATCCTCAGTCTTTCCCATTTTTTGAGGTGATACCTCCAAGGGCCATGTCCTGTTAGGAAGTCGGTAACCAGTTTTAAGTTCATTTTTTTGAAGTTCCAGTAGCTTCTTTGTGTACTTAAGTGAATGCGAAATAAATCTTTTCGCCTGCCTTTGTCCTGGGATGTTGTTCCAGTAAGTCTTTTTTCGATTTTTTTCCCATGTCCTGAGTTCCTCGTAGGGGTGGCCTCTAGTGGTGCCACAGAAAGGCTCAGGTCCATAGAATGGTCTCTGTGCTCCTTCCTTGGCGAGTTGATCGGCAATTTCATTGCCCTCCACTCCTTCATGTCCTGGTACCCACTCCAGAGTAACTCTGTTGTGTTTGGCCAGTTGATTTAGTGATTGTCGGCATTCCCAGGCCAGCTTTGAGTTAAAAGAGCATGAAGTCAATGCCTTCAAAGCAGCCTGGCTGTCCGATAAAATATATATGGTTGCGCCTCGAAGGCCTTTTTTGGCACATTCAGAAGCGCAAATATCAATTGCATGGATTTCAGCTTGGAAGATGGAGGGAGCCTTGCCGAGAGACTTTGATAGTCTGCATCTAGGTCCAAAGACACCAGCTCCAACCCCTTGTTCCATCTTAGATCCATCAGTGTACCAGACAAGTGAGCCTTTTTCATGCTTTGGTTCATTCACACTCATAGTTTGGCGGTCTTGAATAACCACTTCAAAAGAGCGCTGGAAGTCCCGCACTATAGGCATTATGTCCGTGGGTTTGGTCAGAGCTTCAATCTTGATTTTTTCCAAAATTTTAAAGTGACCAGTCAGGTCTCCTGACTTTATACTTTGTGTCTGATTACTCTGAGTCACTCAGTATCGCCTCCCTCTTTATGTGCAGGTGCAGGGGAAGGAGGTTCAACATTGTCTCCAGAGCTGCCGTTGGGCAAGATTTCATTGCTCCAGTAACTCCCAGACAGCAAGTCTCTGCAGTTTCAGAAACTTTCCTTGTGTAGTTTTTTTCCCCTGTTTTTGGCCACCAGACCAGTGAGGCAAAGTAACTATAGGTATTACAACTGTAATGTATGACCAGTAGATCATTTGGGTTTTAGACCCCATGTTTTACCACATAGTCTGCGGCACGCCCATAGTGCCGTTGATGCTTTTGCGATAGTCCTTTTATTTGCGAGTTCCAATTGAGTTTCTGGTCAAGGACAATTCCCAGATATTTTTCTTTTAGAAAGTTTGATCGTAATGCCGTTTAACATAGGAGCTATAAACCTTGTTTTCCTCCTTTTGTAAACGGTATTATAATTGTTTTATTTGGATTGACATTTAGCCCTTCCGTTGAGCACCAAATTCTCAACCAAGTTTAGGGCCGCTTGCATGCGAGCAGATAATATGCCATCATGCCTGCCCCTGATGGTGATTACGAGGTCGTCTGCGTAGCCTTGTACATCGAAGCCTCTTGCTGACAGCTCCGCCAGAAGCCGATCAACCACTAGGGACCAGAGCAGGGGCGATAGTACTCCACCCTGTGGACACCCCTTTACCGCTCTGACCATTGCAGTCGCGTCCCCCATAGCAGAGCTGATTTTACCGATACTTATAACACCTTTTTTATTATTTTATTTATTATTGCAATAGACAATTAAGGCAATCTATTTAAGCTTTTGCCTTCGATCTTATTTACCGTAGCATCGATATTGTACACCATGCCTACTGTGAAATATCCCTATAGTCCCCGATCAGAAATCAGCCTTTGATGTTATTTAGACTGGATAGGACGGTTCGGGCTCGATGATGTGTAAAAGAGCTTTTTTTCATTTTGCCTTAGTGTTTTGTGATGTTGGTAAAAAGGGTTAATTTGTGAGATAAGCCTATTAATAAAGTAAACATGTTACTTGATACGGCAAGTTTAAATTGTTTTAGTGGCATTTAAAATTTATCCAAGCAAAAAAAAACACAAAATTTAGATTCTTTTTTGTTTTTTACTAGAATTTTAAAATAAGGCTTATTTAATTTATAAGTAGAGGTAGGTAACAAAAAAGAGACAAACTTAAAGTATTTTTTTTGTACGTTGTTAATTATCAGCAATATATTTATTGTTAAGGTTTAATACAAGATAATTTTTGGGGACATAATGAAAAAAAGAAATCAACTATAAAATGATATTGACTGAAGTCCCGCTGAGATTATGTTCTACCCTAAATGGTTTTGGTACTTTTTCAACTTTTTTTCTTGTATCGCAGGGTGGCGTAGCAAAAACAAGGTTATTTCTGGCAAATCACTTCTCTTTTTTAAAGACCTTCGGACCCGTCAATTTTATTTTTGAGGGGGACACTTACCGATCATATTGTAATGTCTATTCCCGCAACCTCTTAAGCGGGGATGGCATAACCCCAAAATCTTTAATGGAAAGGGTGGACAAATTATACCTTATTTTAAAGTTATTTTAATTCTCTTTACGACCATACCTAATATATGGTACTTTAAGTTAAAAAAATTGCATTTAAATTAAGCAAATTATAGTAGTAGCAGTAGAGCCCCGATTATTCGTGCGTGGTTTATCCGGGCTGCGGATTATCCGTGCATGCCCATTATTAAAAAATTGCCCCTATCAAAAAGAATTTATGATGATCTTGTTGGATGAAGTTTTGGAAATCCGTTCACTATCAAAAAACTTGCAATGCCGAATAACTTTGGGAAGCAGAAAACGCAATTTATCATAGGTGATTTTAATTGCCCCAGTACTACATGGGCCTACAGTAAAACCGAACCTAACGGACAACTGCTGGAAGAGTGGATGGATGCAAATAGCTTCTCCCTTCTGCATGACCCAAAGCTGCCGTGCTCCTTTGCCAGCAAAATCTAGAAACGAGGTTACAATCCTGATAATTGTTTCGTTAGCAGCAATATCCATGACTGCTGCATAAAAAGTGTGCACGAAGCCATACCAAAAACACAACATAGGCCTATCAGTATCCAACTTTTTCGGCAGTTAAAGTTACAAGAATACCCCTTAGAAGAAGATTCAATTTTATAAAAGCCAGCTGGCCAGATTTCTCCCAAGAACTCGATGAAGAGATTTCAAACATTGACCCTATCCCTGAAAACTATCCACGTTTTATAGAAATACTACAGAAAGTGTCAAAACGACATATTCCAAGAGGTTGCAGGGAAAATTTTATCCCAGGACTCTCTGACCAAAATAATGATATCTTGGCTCAATACGAAGACCTCTACCTGAAGGATCCATTCAGTGAAGAAACAATCGAATGTGGAACAACCTTGATGACAGCGCTGAGCGAAACACGGCAAAAAAATGGGTGGAAACCCTGGAAAGAATGGATATGTCACACAGCAGCAAAATAGGATGGAATTAAAAAGCTCGATGGTGAACCGAAATCGGCTAAGCCCCTGGCAAAAGTAACACCCAACCAAGTAGCCCACCAACTTTTTCTTAATGGCAAGCCTACCATAAAATGCCAAAAAGTTAAACTGCAACAAAGCGCTGAAACAGAAATAAACAATTTCACAACTCTCTTTTCCATGAACGAGCTAAACAAAGGGGAAAACACTATGAAAAATTGCAAGGCAGCTGGAGTCGATGACATGTGTGTGGAACAAATCAAAAACTTTGGCATGGTTACTAATACCTGGATCCTAAAACTCTTTAACAGCTGCCGTGAAACATTCAAAATCTTTAAGATGTGGAAAAAGTCCAAAGTGATAGCCACTTCTGAAGCCTGGTAAAGACCCAGACTCCCCAAAAAGCTACCGGCCTATATCGCTTCTATGCCACCTTTTTAAACTGTACGAAAGGCTGATCTTACATCGAATTGGAGACACTGTGGATAAAGGATAATACCACAACAAGCCGGTTTTAGACCAGGGAAATCCTGCACCAACCAGATTTTAGCCCTTACTGAGCACATAGAGGTAGGTTTCGAAAATAAACAGATTACTGGTCTGGCTTAAGCTGTTAAAAACCTATGAAGTGACAAGGATCTATCAACTTACAAAAATAATAGAATCACTGCTGCAAAACAGGCAATTCTATGTAACCTTTGAGGGTAAAAAAAGCCGCTGGCAAACCCAGAAGAATGGTCTGGCTCAGGGGAAACGTGCTAGCCCCTATTCTTTTTAATGTGTATACGAACGACCAGCCAATACCCTGTTCACTAAACATTTTCTCTATGCAGACGTCCTAGCAATTACAGCGCAAGGAAGAAGATTTTGCAGGTGGAGGAAAAGCTGGAAAACACCTTAAAAACAATGTCTGAATACTAAAACTCACTTAGCAAACCCATCAAAAATCAGGTTACGCATTTCACCCCCATACACGCCTGGCTCACAGAAATCTGCACGTCGCTTGGAACGACACCATCCTCGAACATACCGACAAGCCCACATACCTAGGGGTTACTCTAGATAGATCGCTGACATATAAACACCATTGGGACAAAGCCCGCCAAAAAGTACTGCAAGAAATAACATTTTAAGGAAGCTCTCAAACAGCAAATGGGGTGCAAAACCCATCGTTCTTAGGACAACTGCCCAAGCACTTTGCTTCTCTACGCAAAAATTCGCAGCCCTGGGTAAGAGGCTGTATGAAGCCTAACGCCTGTAGAAAAGGGCTGTATGAGCAGGGGTTTTAATAGCCCTGAATCACGTAGGGAAGCACACGAATTCGGTGAAAAGTTTAAGAAAACCTTCGACGATCGCCATCCCCTACTCGGAATTTCTAGTGGGTCTCACAGACTGAAATCCAGACACCGATTCCTCGACACATTTTGGATGAGCCGCCCACCAGCTATCCTTTGTCAGAAAAAGCGCCAAATGGTACTGCATGTAAATGGGAAACGTGAAAAATGCTAAACCGTATTAGAACTGGGGTCGCCCCATTAAAAACTAACCTAATTAAGGGGAACCTCATTCCAGAAACTGACAAGTGCGAATGTCGTGCGGTGCAGACGATGGACCGTCTCCTTGCATGCACTGACTGTCCTGCAACTTGTTCCTTGGACGATCTATGGCTAGCGAGACCGCAAGCATTGGACGTGGCTCAATACTGGGCCGAAAAGCTATAAAGCACTCCGGACACGAAAAAGTAAAGTAAAAGTAAAGTACAAAATAATGAGGCTAGAGAAAGATAAAAGCATCATTAAATCTAATGATGAAGAAACGATTATAAATGAACTAACTGCATTAGTTTTCAACGCAACTATTTTGAGCAACGAGAATCTTCGGAACTTGTAGACATTTTGAACTTGCGCAGAATACGACTTGTTTTCAAAAGCATAGCTACTTATAATATACTTCTTATAACCGCCTTATGTGAATGCAAGTTAAGAGATTTTATTTCTCCTTTTAAGTAAGTACAAAGTTACTTCTGTAAAATTCTGTTTTTTATTATGTTGTGTATTTTTATCTAAATAGATCTCATAAATTATGTAAATTTATGAGATCTATTTTTTTCTGTTATCTTATTGATGTGTACATAAATATGTATATAATATGTAAGAAATAAATGTTCGGATTATCCGTGCTTTCACTTATCCCTGCATCGTCCGGTCCCGTGGAGTATGGATAATCGGGGTTCTACTGTAGTTATTACAGATGACTAAAAGTCTATTGGAGCATAAATTTATGCGTATCATAAAATGATACTGAGATGGCTTCATTTTAAATTAAAAAAAAAAACAAATTAGCTCATGCGCATTTTATCACTTGCTATTTTATTAAGATAGATTTAGGTACTTTTGTATTATACCAACTATACCAATCTTATGTTGCTTTCCCTAAAAGGGTGTGGTCGGTATAATACGAACGTTTCTTATTTTTTTTTACACCGGAACACAAATTCGGCATTAAAAGTGAGCTACCACATCACAGAAACTTCCTTACGCCCAAAAACGTGTCTAAAATACCAAGAATACACCCAAAACACCAGCAAAAATATAGAAAAATTGTTTTTATTTTCCATTGTATTCCATGTATGTATAAAAAAGACCTTTAAAATTGATGTGTTTGTTTTTATCTAACCTCAAAAAATATATAATTTTTAAAAATAAACCGATTCACGACAAATTTGATAGACGGGGTTTTTGGGGGTGGCAGATCACCAATGTGAAGTTAGATTTGCAAAATTCATCATGGAGGGTCCAATATGGCAGACTAAATATCCAAAACTCACTCGATTTACGCCAGATTAAGTAAAATAAAAATATTGGTATTTTTAGGCGTTTTGTAATAATGTTATTTGCAATTTATTATAAAATAGTAACCTCTAAAATTTATTAAATTTAAATTTAATAACAACTTTAATTACATTTATTCTCTTCTACTATCAAATGAAATAAAAATAATACCTATAAACCCCAATAATAACTATTTTTGGGTTAAACAGCGACTTATGTCGCCATTAAGAGAAGCGGCGACTTATAAGTCACCATCACCGATATACCGGTGACTTAAAAATCGCCGTTAAGCTGATCTCTAATATGCATAAAAAGTGTGAGCGCGAGCCACGAACGCTACCTCACTCAGCGGTCTTACTCGGGGTTTGCATTCATCCTTTATCGAATTTATTAATTGAAAAATGGATATTTAAGCATATTTAAAAAATCCTTATCTTTACGTTCCTGGCGTCCCTGGCCTAGTCAATATGGCTGTAGCCCAAACAGCCCATAGGGTTAGTATGGCCTTGAGTATGGGCATTTAAATGGTATTTATACAGAAGTATTTAATTTTAATAAAACCTAGACTGCAATAATAAAATCATGAAAATATTTCATATAGTATCTACAGCTTCCTACGCATTTATTTTATAATTTCCACATGAATAACATCTCTTCTCAAACAATTCATATCGATTTTACCTGTTTAGACAAAAATATGGATATTTTGTTTGCCGGTAGCAATTTTGTGTTTCCGATAATAAAATAAAACAGGTAAAGCGTATCAATCAAAAAATACACTTTTCAATTTCAGCTTTCCATAAATTAAATTAAAAGTTGATTGATTCTCATTTTGACAATACGCAACAAAATGAAAATATTATTTTTTGCTGTTGAATACGTTAATTGCTTGAAACAATTAATTATAAAAAATGATTACCATACGGAAGGAGTCTGAACTGAAAAGTCCCCAAAGGCATTTTTACTAAATTACAACGAAATTATTAAATAAAGAGTACAATAATTATTAAATTAGACCAGAAATGTCCCAAATATGTTTTTATTTCCCTCCTTTTGTTTTATACAGGTTTCAGATATATCCGTAAACAGTAAAAACCTTTTTCGCGTGGAAACACCGCCTTTCGTGATTTAAGCAGATTTTTTAAATAACTTTTTCCTGCAGAAATACACAATAAATATACACTATAGCTAAATAAAACCAAAACCCTTAAACTTATTGTAAAATACAATATAATAACCTTTGTATGGTCACTACCGGTGGAGGTCAAAAGGCTACCACCCGGGCCTCATCCTGCCCCGCCCAGTTCTACTGGCCGGTTTTCCCACTTCCAAAACCTGAACAAGTAAAAGGAAGAGTGCGAAGAATTTTGTATATTGTATTATACTTTGTATTATATGTAGTCTTAGGTTGTATTGTAAAAATATTAGCAACAACAGAACTTATAAATCTAGCTATTAATAAAGGTACTTTTCCGAATGTCTTAAAATTTCTAAGGTGATACCCATTTTCAAAAAGGGAGATTCTAATGATCCTAATAATTACCGGCCAATATCAATAATTCCCATAATAGCAAAGATATTTGAAAAAGCCTTATATCTTCAACTAGTAAATTATTTTGTGGATAATTCTTTGTTTTTATTGGCTCAGTTTGGCTTTGTTCCAAATGGTAAGACTGTTGATGCCATAAACAATGTTGTTGGTTCGATAGCGGAGGCCTACCAGGATAAACAGTACGCGGGAGGCAGCTTTTTGGATCTAACCAAGGCCTTTGACTGTGTCCAGCATGATATTTTGCTTAAAAAACTTGAAAAGTATGGGGTATGTAAAATTCAATTAATCTACTTTCAACTTATTTAAAAAATAGAGAACAGATAGTAACCCTCGATGGAAAAGCGTCAACCAAATTATCCTGTATGTTGGGGGTACTCAGGGGTCAGTCTTGGGCCCCTGTTATTTCTGATCTTTATTAATGACCTTGATAAATATATGGTAAATTCCCAACCTGTGAGATGACATAACATTATTAAGTGCAGACAGACACTTGGATATTCTTCAACATAACATGCAGATCGAGATTTTTAGAGCTGCAGACTGGTTCTGCGCAAACAAATTAAAACTGAACGAGAGCAAAACGTGCCAAATGATATTTTCTTTCTGTGATCTTTAAAATGTAAATAATCCGGTAAATGTTAAGTTTTTGGGTGTTCTTATGGATCCTAAATTAACATGGGACCAACATATAGATCTACTACTAGCCACAAGGTTAACAAGAACTGTCTCTTTAATAAGAAATCTTGTGGGCGAAGTCTCCAATTCAGTGATAAAAACAGCTTATTGTGCACTGTTTGAAAGTACTTGCACCTATGCTATTCTTGCATGGGGTCACTCATGTCATACCAGCCGTTCTTTTTGGTTTACAACGCCGGGTTTTAAGAGTTATGCTAGGGCTAAGTTTTCGAGATGATGTAAAGCAATATTTTAAAAAGCAAAAAATATTAAAACTGCCATGTTTATATATTTTGTATGCACTTTTACATGTTAAATCAAATTATTTAAATACTCAACTCGTTTTATAATATCCATTCTTATAATACAAGGGGAAGAAGCAATTTACAAATACCTTTTACGAGAGTATAGGGAAGTCGTAACGCACTAAACTACTATGGTCCAATATTTTTTAATCACCTGCCCGAAAAATAAAGAATTTGCCTTTTAAACTTTTTAAGGTCAAAATAAAGCAGGTCCTGCTAAGTAGTGATTGCTACTCTTTTGACGAGTTTTATGAACTGTTTAAGTAACCAGTGTAGTTGTCTTTATGTTATATTTTATGTTTATTTATACATATTTTACTTTTACATAGTACCTAATTTTAGTTTGTCAATGTATGTAATTATATGTGACGTATGTAAAACCTTTAATGTGGTTTTAAACATGAATAAAGTTATTATTATTATTATTATTATTAAATCCATTCCAGTCGTTCTCTCGGTGACCCTTTAACGCATTCTTCATTTACTTAGAAAAAGTACATGCAAATTTAAAAAGCAATGCTTATGAATATAATTTTCCTGTCCATTCAAATATTCCTCTAAAAGACTAAAGCGTCTAAAATCGTTTTGCATATCAAAGATAAAAATATAAAATGTATATCCTGTTTACTTTAGAAAGGGAAACATTTCAAAAGAAGTTATTTCCTGGAATCCTGTAAATATTGAATTTAAATTTTTGCTCTTTTCGACCTCTGTATTAAACCTGTTCTGTTTATACCTAAAGGCAAAAATATCTACTTTTATGTTTTAAACTAGGACTAAATGGTTATAGAGCAACACTAGTTTGGTGATTTTTTTAAGTGGATATTACTGTCACTGCATATAAAAATTTACCTAATTAAAAAAAATTAGGGATAATAATTATTAATATCTTGTGAATGTGTGCTTTTTTACACATAAATTTTTCAACCTATTTTTCCACCTTGCGTAGGTATTCTAACGATATTCTAATTACACGTAAAAAAATTTAGAAAGTTATATCAAGTGATCTCAAAGATATTCAATTTTAAAAATTGCCGATTTTACTACTAACTGGCTGACTGTCTGTCTAAAGTTTTAATTTGGTTTTTACAATGTTGGTACAAATGCTTTTTTAAACTTTAAGGAAACATGTGGTGACGTCCCATTTTTAATACATTAGAAACCGATTTCTCGCGGCAGCATAACTTCCTTTTTGATCAGGGGCGATTTGCAATGGCCGGCACGATCTCCCGATTTATCCGTTTGGATTTTTTTAGTTTTTTGAAATCCCATGTTTATGTAAACCGTCCAAGGACCCTTTTAAGATTTAAAGAACAATATCCAGGAAAAAATTGCCAACAAACGCTTTTTGCTATGAAAAGGTTTATCATGAGAGAATGAAGGACGTCACCTACGTGATTTGCTCTTCAAAGCTATGTAAACAATTCATTCATACAATGCGTTTTATTAATTTTTTTAAAAAGAACTTATGCCCGCCCCCTGTACGTTTCCCCCGGGAGGATAGTAAAATTTATTATACGCACAATTGAAAAACAAACACCCCCAAAGGGAAATTTTCTTTTGTTAAATTTCTTATTTGTATTATTCACTTACAGGTATTATGTTTTTAATGTTTTCGGTTTTTACTGTCCTATTTAAAAATGTCTCCGAGAATAACTTTTACCATTAGACCTCATGTTTTAAAATGGTCATTTCCCAACGGAATTAACTACGAATGATAATAACTCGAAGTGTAATGTTTGTATGTCGAAATAAATTAAAGCAACGGAAAGTAATGTCCAGCGCCTCCTCCTACTTTAATCTTTAACGATTTTGAGTGACAAATAATTAGTATTTTAGTTTGGTAATGACAAACTTCTGTAAAAATTTGAGAACAGATAATTAAATAGAAAAAGGACAAAATACAAAAAAATAAAAAACTTTGGTACAAAAATTTTAATTGAAATTTGAAATATAGAAGGATAATTATGAAGAAAAACCCTTGAAAACAAAAAAAAATTTCAAAGTTGGGACCTTTATTTGTAAAAATAACCGTTGGGAAAAATTTTACTTTTTTGGGGCCCAATTTTTTTTGACTGGATAATTTATCTTCATTCATATAATTTATTTTAAAGTTATTACCAAATCCTGTTATTAAAAACCATTTATTACCGCGCTTAATACTGCAAAGTTTTCTATAGTTTGCCTAAATTCCATGTATATTTTACTGTACCAACTTTTGTTTGCATGATTTTTAGAATAAGTTTTTCTTTTCAAATATATAAAGGGTGTCCCAAAATTAACGCAAGATTTGAATTTGCCGCCATTTGTGCAGTGAAGTGTTGGCAACCCTGAAAAAAAAGCAATTTGACAGCTAACAGTATAGGGTTATTAAAAATGGAGCGTTACACGATAGAACAACGTGTCTTCATTATTAAAGAATATTTCAAAAAGTGAAAGCTTGGCGGCTGTAGTTCGAAAATTTCAACAAAATAGGTCGGAATAGTGTTTTAACTTGTCAACTGTGAAGAGATTAATTAAAAAAATTCATGGGGGAATGGATCCGTTGGGGCGCCAAACACATGGTCGTCCAAAAAAAAGCCGTTCAAATGTGAATATAAGCAGTGCGTGAGAGTGTTGCGACAATCCAGGAACCTAATTGACGTCGTGGGCAAGAATTGCAAATTTTAAGAAGCTCTCTACAGCGTATACTCACCAAAGATCGTCTTCAGGCTTAAAAATTCAATTAAACAAAATTGAAGTAAACCATGTACAGAGAAGAGAGTTCGTTGAATGGATTATTGAACACAAAAATGGACCCGATTTTTCGAGCAAAATCATCCAAGCGATGAAGCACATTTTCATCTTGATGGCTTTGTTAACGCCAAAAGGCATTTGGGGTTGGAGAACCCCATGTGATTGTCGAAAAACAAATGCACCCACAACGCGTGACTTTGGTGTGGATTTTGGGCTGGAGGCATAATTGGGCCATATTTTTTGAAAATGATGCTGGTCAAGCAGTGACACTTGTCGATATGCGACATGATTACACAGTTCTTTCTGCCAAAATTGGGTGAATTATTGAAAAGTGGTTTTCCAAATATGTTGGGTTTTACTGCATGAGAATTTCCAGGTCGTGTACTCTCTCGTTTCGATCAAAATTGGCCCCTAGATCGTGTGATTTAACACCATTAGACTTCTTTTTATGGGGTTATTGAAATCACAAGTCTATGTCAACAAACCCACAACCACCTGCATAAAGGAGGAGATTCAACGCTGCATCAACGAAATTCAGCCACATTTATGCAGAATGGTCATGGAAAATTTCGACAAGAGTGCGCATGTGCATGCAAAGCCGTGGAGGCCATTTGCCCGATGTGTTATTCCATACATAACCCTATCCTATGTACTTTATGAGTCAATAAAAATATAACTATCAAAAGACTAAAAACGGTGTTTTCTATTTAATTCAAATCTTGCGTTAATTTTGGGACACTAGTTCTCAATTTTTCACAGTAAGTTTGTCATTACCAAACTAAAATACTAATTATTTGTCACTCAAAATCGTTAAAGATTAAAGTAGGAGGAGGCGCTGGACATTACTTTACGCGTTGCTTTAATTTATTTCGACAATACAAACATTACACTTCGAGTTATTATCATTCGTAGTTAATTCCAGTTGGAAAGGGACCATTTTTAAAACATGAGGTCTAATGGTGAAGAAGTTGTTCTCGGAGACATTTTGAAATAGGCACAGATAGTTTTACTTAATCTTTTAACAGTAAAATACCGAAAACGATATACGGACATATTATACCTGTAGAGTGAATAAATACAAAGTAAGAAATTTAACAAAGAATTCGGCATTTGGGAGTGTTTGTGTTTTCAATTGTGCGTATAATAAATTTTTACTATTCTCCCTCGGAAACGTACAGGGTGCGGCAGCATAAGTTCCTTTTTCAAAACTTAATAAAACGCATTGTATGAATAAATTGTTATACATAGCTTTGAAGAGCAAATCACGTAGGTGACGTCCTTCATTCTCGATACATTGAGTAAACCGATTTCTGGCGCTTCTCATCATACTTTTAAGCATAGCAGGCGTTATGTTGGCAATTTCTTCCTGGATATTGTTCTTAAAATCTTGAAAGGTCCTGGGACGGTTCACATAAACATGGGATTTCAAAAAACCCCATAAAAAATCACAAACGGATAAATCGGGAGATCGTGCCGGCCATTGCAAATCGCCCCTGATCAAAAAAGGAAGTTATGCTACGTAATTTGCTTTTCCAAGCTATGTAAAACAAAGCTTTAGGTTTGTACCAACATTGTAAAAACCAAATTAAAACTTTCTGATATATACAATGCGTTTTATTAAGTTTTGAAAAAAGAAACTTATGCTGCTGCACCCTATATATAATTTGCCTTCCTAAACAGAAAAAGTAGTACTTTCTTCCCCCAAACGAGGAAGGAAAATAAAGGTAGTAAAATAACAAGTTTTAGTAGTTTAAACTATTTTTTTTGTAGCTGTGTTACTTACATACTTACGTTTTTTTAATAGGGCCAGGTTGGTTTATCGAGGCATTTAAAGAAGATCATTTCTTACATTTTACTTGATGCTATGCACTGTTATATTTTTAAAAACTTTCAAAGCCCTTTCTGTCAAAAGTAGGACAAATGTTTATGTGTAGTAATAAATATCTATAGTAGTAATATAACATAACACATTTTTTTAAATTCTAGTTATACTCTTCAAAAACTAGAAGAGTTACAGAGAAAAATAAATGGTACGCTGTTAGTTTTTTTCTTAACTTGTGCAGTTTACTTTACCATAAAATATTCTATTTTTTATTAACTATAAAGTTTGTGGTATTTGTCGAGGTTAATTTTATTTTTTTAAGTAATTCTAGCAACAGAACCAACTGTCCAATTTATGAAAAATAAATGACGAAAACTGAGTTCCAACATACTGATACGTAGAAATTAGTTTTTCATTGCCCTTTTTAGGGGGAAATAATTGATAAATTGGAATTTTCTAGTTATAATAAAAAAAAAAAAATTAGAAAGGGGGTGCCGTGCGCACCAACGCATGTCTAAAAAACACTAGAGGAGATGAAGAATGTTTGGTTTAAAATTAGCTACTTTAAACACACGAATTAACATTTAAATGTTGGTAATACTTGCAGTCTACAATGCCTTAAAGAAGATTTAAACTGGTTAATATATCCATTGAAAATCAAGTTTTAGAAATCCAGATTTACTAGTCTCTCCAGAGGGTTTGCTGACAAAGAAGCTACAAAAGTAAACTTTTAGCTGTTTGTTGATTTTTTTTTTATTAAATGTTTTGGGTTTAACCACTGACAGACAATATAGGCTCATTGCTGGAGTTATATTAAATTTAATAAAAAATTTGGTACGTAATTTAAACTTAGTTTTTTCTTCATTATACGTTTTATTATATAAAAAGGGCGTGGCGCCAAATAGGTGACCCGTCCAGAGCGTCTGGATGATTCATTCCGGCCCTGTAGTTTTCTTACTATTTTTAACTTATTTAAAAAAAAGAAAATGTTACTAAAAAGGATAATATTTGTAAAAAAATGCATTTAATAAAAAGTCAACGAACAGCCAAGTTTCCATTAAAATATATTTAAAATATTTAGAAAAATGGTATCAACTAAAATTAATTTTAAGACCAGTTACAGTCAAACAGAATCTTTGCCGTGTAAATAAGCAATAATGATCGACAACATCATATATTTAAACATAAAAATTAAAACAAAAGTGACTTGAGCTCTGAAAAGAGCTTTTTAAAATAACGAAATGACTTTATCAAAAGAGAACATGTGTTTTTTCGCACGAATAATTAATCATGTTCATAAATACTGTATTATACCATTAATTTAATATGGATCTTATTTATTTTTTGTTTTTTTTAAAACAGTTTCGATATTAAATTATTTTCCTGCATAAACAGGCTAAATTACCTCGCCAAAACGTGAAATTTTTGATGTGCTATTAAATTCTTCCCTTTTGGCACGATTCTTAAGTTTCTTTCCCCGAGGCACTATTTCATTTAATTTTTAAATTAAATTTTTATAATTTATATACACTTTATTAAAGGGCGACCAAGTTTTTACCCCAATAAAAAATATTTTTCAGTAGAAAACGTAGATTCGATTTTTAAGTTCTAGCCATTGCATTTAAATTATAAAATAAATATTTCGTATTTCTGTTTAATTAAAGAAAAGTTTTTTAAGTTAATTAAATCAAATTAACCTTTTTCAATTAAACTAATAAGTAATTTGGTGATTTGATTAAAACTCGAAATTTAGACGAAAAAATTATATTACTTAAATTAAAAGTCTTGTAAAAATACATAATTTATGGCCTATAAAGTTTTGTGTATTGTTAATAGTTTTTTAGATATTGACGCTGTACATTAAAAAAAATCGTTAATATCTAAAATTACGCCTTTTCTTGATTATTTACTGTTTGGCTCCCAATTTTTACTTCAGATTTGTGTTCAGCGAAAAAAATACTGCAGAAAATCCTATAACCACATCCAGCACACTCCACTTTTTTTTTGTGGACCTGTGTAATCAATTAAACTTAATTTTATTTATATTTAAATTTTTTATCTAAAACCCTATTAGACGACATATCAATTAATAAATCTGAAGCTAAAATTTCAGTTTATAACTTTTTGCGCTATCCTAGATTAAAAGAAAGAGCTTGATCCGATAAAAATTCGCAAATATAATGGCTATTTCGCGCTCCGCTGATTTAAACTTTCGATTTCAGTTTTTGACTCGGCATGTCAGTCTGAAAGCTTTTATCCCCACCACTACCTCCCTGGCGCCGACGAAAGTATCAGTCACTTTAAACACATCTTTTAGCAATAAAAAACTAATATAACAACCCTCTATTATGCGGTATATTAAGTTTAAGTATTATACTATTAAATGCCGTCCAAATTATTTCTTAACTATTATAAACAATTTAAATATTACCTAAAAAAATGGTAACTCGGTTCCTACTGGTCATAGAGACTTCTTTTTTAATATTTGTTTTAAAGCCAGCTTTCCATATTTCTTGGTTTAGAATTCTTAACTTAGGCAGGTGGCGCTCCGGCTCCAATTGTTTATTAAGAAAAAGTACCTTTTTTTTCAAGGCTCAAAACGAAGGACTAAATATTATTTTTTTATTTCGTTGATCTAAATTAGTAAAATATAAGTCTTGAAAAAGCAAAAGATAGTTTGTAATACTTAAAATATTTATAAACAAAAAAGATCTAGCCTACTAGATTAGGGCTCTAAAATCAGTAAAACTCAATTATCTTAGCAACAAACTATCCGATCATGCTTTAGAACCTCTAATTTAATTAAGAATTAAAAAAACCGATGTTTTGCAATGACAGAAATGGATAAAAAAATAGTTTTGCAATAATTATCAACATTTCAAAAAATGGGTATTTTTAACGGTTTTTTGCATTTTTTCATAAACAAATGGACCAAATCAATTTTAGCCAGGCTCAAATTATAGATTTTTTTAATAATTAAAAAAACCTTTTAAACGTATTCCTTTAAATTAATAATGGCACTTGAAGAAGCGAAAAACACGTTTTTAGTACTTTTAACCCTCCACCCCCCCACACTTTTTTTGAGTTTAAAACTATAAAGTCATATTCAGGTAATCACCCTCTACAACTTTTAACACATTTTAACCTGTTACAAATTAAAGTCATGAAAATTACCTACAGACTGGGCTAATATCGCAACAGTACAACATTAAGCAGTTATTGGGATAATCAGTTCCAAGAAAGGACAGCATATTTGTTTAATAGATTTTCTTTATATTCTCTAACATTTGAAAAATAAAAATTAGAAAAATACTAAAAAATATTTCTTACTCCAACAAAAACAGATTTTAAAATAAGACTTTTGTTGCTTTTATTATTTAATTTCTTAAATAATAAAACTATATTTTTTTGTGTTATGGTGCATATAAAATATCGATATTGCTGCTTAATTCTGAAATGTCTAATAAAAATTATAATTAAACTCCAATTTTCAATTAAATTGATGACGTTTAAGAACAAAAATTCACTAATAGAATTAATTAAACTTTAAACGCCTTAGGACTTATAAGAAGGAATTTATTAATGGATTATCAAAGTTTAAGCGATCTTTTAATTTTTCGTGAAGGAGGTTTCATTTCTTTATTCGTATTTTTAAAACAATGGAATATTTCTTGTTGGTAAAGATATTATTTAATTTAAAAAAAAAACTAAATATTCTAAGAAAATTGTAATTACGTATCACTTTCGTAAATAAATAGCCAAAAAAAAACTGAAAAAAAATGGCTTTTCTAACCATGACTTTTAAAAAAGATAAATCTAGTCGAATATATATATATATATATATATATATATATATATATATATATATATATAAAATATATATATATATTTTTATATATATTTTTATATATATATATATATACAGGTCACAATATGTGGGAACCTAATTAATAAAAACCTATAAATATTATGACAATCCATAAACTTTTTCCTATGACCTCCTACGGAGATACAGGTGCATAAGGTATGCACCTGAAAATTGTTTTTGTTTAAATAAGTTTTACAATACGGGCGTAATTTAATGTTTTTTTTAATATGATGGTTACTAGATAAGTCTTCTTAAAATGAACCCAATAAATCCTCTTTGGCTTATTTTGTTTGCCAGGGACGGACTAGCTCTGACACAATAATAGCAATTTTTTTAGCACCCTGTATGATAAAGGCTCAACAATATTATTTTTGAATAGCTTTAACCTTAAAGTAAAAAAAGGTATTCTTGATTGACATCGATAAAATTAACTGTTTACAAGATATAAAATATAGTTGGCTTTTTTTACATTATACAGGGTGTTTCTAATTGTACGTCAATATTTAGGGAAGTAATTCTTGGGTCCATTTTAAGAAGAAAACTTCATATGAACGTATGTCCTAAACGTCTTAACTTTTGAGATACAGGGTGGTAAAATTTTAAAAAATAAATCATTTATTATTAATATCTGTAATACCACTTTAGATATTTTGATGAAATTTGGCATACATACACTATATGTATCAAGAAGCATTTTTTAGTGTACCACATTTTTTTTTATTTCCACCAGTGGCGTTCGTAAGAATTTGACCTGCCTATTTTGGCAAATAAAAAAAAATGTGGTACATTAAATAATGCCTTTTGATACATAGAACATGTATGCCAAATGTCATTAAAATATCTAAAGTGGTATTACAGATATTAATAATAAATGATTTATTTTTGAAAATATTCCCACCCTATATCTCAGAAGTTAAGACGTTTAGGACATACGTTCATATGAAGTTTTCTTCTTAAAATGGACCCAAGAATTGCTTTCCTAAATATTAACGTTCAATTAGAAAACACCCTGTATAAGGTAAAAAAAAATGCCAACTATGATATTTTATATCTCGTAAACAGTTGATTTTATCGATGTCAATCAAGAATACCTTTTTTTACTTAAAGGTTAAAGCTATCCAAAAATAATATTGTTGAGCCACTATCCTACAGGGTGTTAGAAAAATTGCTATTATTGTGTCAGAGCTAGTCCGTCCTTGGCATACTAAATAAGCCAAATATGATTTAATGGGTTTATTTTAAGAAGACTTACCTACTAACAATCATTTTTAAAAAATATTAAATTACGCCTAGTATTTTAAAAGTCATTTAAGCAAAAACGATTTTCAGGGGCATCCGTTATGCACCTGTATCTCCGTAGGGAAGGGTCACAGGAAAAAAGTTTATGGGAACTTGTCATAATATTTTTAGGTTTTCTATTAGATTCCGAGAGATTGCCCACATATGGGACACCCTGTATATATATATATATATATATATATATATATATATAGTTATATTTTATTAATAATATATAATTTATATATATTAAAATAAAAGATATACTAATATCATTTTAATAATAATATATATATATATATATATATATATATATATATATATATATATGTATATATATATATATATATATATATATATATATATATATATATATATATATATATATATATATATATATATATATATATATATATATATATATATATGTAAATGTGGTATCGCCAATGGGTGCCCTGGTAAAGGCTATGATTAATTTTGTAAAAATTTATAATTTGAATATTCCTCCCATAATGACAAATTTTATTTTTTCTTCTACATGACAGTACTAATTCACCACTATTTTTTTTTAATTTGGAGAGAAATTTTAAAATTTTTTTAAATTTTAAATTTCAAAAATTTCCAAAGGCCTTTTTTATGAAATTGAAGAAACAAAATTAGTGGTATATTAGTACGTCATGAAGAATAAAAAAATAAGAATGGACTTTATACAGGGTGTATCAAAAATTTTCCATTTTTAAAAAATTATACCATATTTTTTAGGTAACCCAATCGCGATACTTTTATTTACATATTGACGATACACATTAACAATCTTCTCTCTTCCACAATCAATCCCATTCATAGTTTTGCTGACGATAGTACCCTCCACTCTAGCATTCAATTTCTTAAGCCGCCATGTAATTCTAATTTGGAAGACAAGCGCAGGTCAATGCAGATATCTCTTTCACAAGACCTCAAACTTGGATTGGGGCGCCAAAAATCTTGTTCAGTTTAATGCCTCGAAAACACAGTCATGTTCGCTTTCGCGAAAACAGTCTGCCAATGCTCATCCATTACATATGAGCGGCCAAGTTCTGCAGAACAAACAGTCATTTAATCTTGTCGGCGTTACTTTTGAGAATAACCTCAGACTGGCACAAACAAATTTCATCCATAGCCTCGTCAGCTTAAAAAAAGCTTAGATTCCTTTTCCGAGCCAGAAAATATTTCTCTTCTTCCAATCTGTACACTCTGTATGTATCCCAAATCAGATTCTCTTTAGAATATTGTTCTCACGTCTGGGGAATGGCGTCCCCTACAACACTTAGCAATGTGGACTCCATTCAAAGAAGAGCCGTTCGTCTTATTAATGATCCAACGCTCACAGAAAGGCTTCCTCTTCTTGCCCACCGTCGAGCTGTGGGGGATCTGTCGCTCTTCTATAGGTATTTTCACGGCTTCGGCAGTTCCCAACAGAGCAACACGTAGTGCAACTTTTATGCATCCTTTTACAGTGCACTTAGAAAGGTCCCGAACTTCCCGCTTTCTTCGTTCCTTCATCCCTAGAGTGTCAAGACTATGGAACCTGCTGCCCGCAGAAGTTTTTCCTTCTCCTCCCAATCTCCAAAAATTTAAGTCCCGTGGAACAAACTCCCTCTCACCACACCTACGGTACGTTAGTACTTAGGCATCAGCCTTCGTGGACCGTCCCAAGATAAAAAAAATATATTAAATTTGATAAAAAATCGTTTTTATTCGGTTGGTAGATGGGTAAAGCTCGTCTTCAATTCAGATCTTAGACTAATAATGTTAGATTAAATTTGTATTTAAATTAGTCATGGCATGCATTTTCGGTTCGTAAATCTTGATTAGTAACTTATAACACATGTTACAGAAGGCGACACGACGTCTAAAATTAATAGTTCTAGATAGCAGTATTTGTACGGAAAAGTTTTTATTTTCTGCAAACGGAAAGACAAAGTTATAAAACTAGTTGTAATGTTTGTTTGGAAATATACTGCTTTGTTAAACTACAAACGTGTTCAGCTTGTGGTTTAATAAACCATTTAACTTCCGCGATTTTATTGTGTTGCAAAATCTTAACAAAAGAAATCATTAGAGCAAGTGATAACAAACTGCCAATGAAAGCTATAAACATTAATCAATGTGTTTTAATGAAAATGAAATTTCCTCAAAGACGATTTACATAATGAAGAGCTTGCATGACTGCGATAACACGAGAAACTACTACCTATGAGCCGTTTTATACATACGAGAATTTAATGAAATTTATGGCCATGATTACCCACAAAATTTTGATGAAAATTCTCATAGGATTTTTGGTAATTGTACATAATTTACAGGGTGTTCCGCACATGAGTAGACATACGTAAATCTAAGATAGGTGGGGCCGTCTGCTATGCGGTCCACCCAGATATTTTGACCTGTGCCCTAGGAATTTTTTTTTGAATTTTTTATTTTTTTTCCGTATGTATGTTTTCGATATCGGCGAATCGGAATCTGAGGACAGTTAAACTCCATAAGGTCAGGTTCAAGTCATTTGAAGGTCAAATGGTGAAAAACCATAGGAAAAAATCTGAAAAATTTATGCATATAGATAAATCCAAGTAAAAATAAAAGCCGGATTCGGATTTAGCGACCTCGATAACATATGTATGAATTTTTCCATATTTTTCCGATGGTATTTTCTTCACTTGACCTTAAAATGACCTTACGTGATGGAGGTTAAGCCAACGAACAACCACTACTAGAAATCCAAATCTCGTGCTTTCTGAACGCAGCTATTTTCTGTCAGTACAACAGCGACAAACTCCTGGACAATCAACTAACGCATTACCAAAACTCATCGTAGATGGCAGCACATAATAAAAAAGCGAATGCGCTGGTTTTACTATGAATTTTTATTTCTTAGTTATTTTTCCCCAATTCCAACAAAAACAAGATTTTGCTAAAATACATTACTTAACAACTGATTATTTTAATAAACAATCAGTTGTTAAGTAAGATTTCAGCAAAATTTGATCTTTGTTAGGATTGGGTAAAATTTTAAACTTGCAAAAAATAAAGCAAACAAAAACTGTTTTTGTTAACAATATATTATAAATTGATTTGTTATAAATACAAATATTTTAAGAAAACCAGGAAAATCTTGGGACATTTGCCCCAAATTTTCTATAAACAACAACAAAAAATTACATTCCAGAAATAACAGTAACAAATAAAACATAAAAATAAAACATGAAATTTCAGAATAAATAAAAAATATTCTCTGATAACAACATAAATTCTAATACCAGAGATAACAGAGGCAAAATAAAATATATTCTAAAAATTAACAATAAAACTTCTAAAACTATCACAGCCGGGGTTGGATGAGATCACACTGAAAGGTTCCTATAAAACAAAGAAGCTAGGTAGTATTGGCTTATCCAAAACAGACTAAAAATACATAAAAAATGATATGGAAACTTTAGCTATTAATTTAGGCAAAGAGAAAACAGCGGGCAGAAATATATAAAGAATTTAAATTAATGTGGTAACTGAAAAATAAACATAAATATTAATAAAAAATGGTAAAAATTATTGTTTAAATTTTTGTATTATATTTTTATGTCTATCGCTTAGTCTCTTTTTAGATTCAAAACTATTTTTCCTTTCTTTAAGATACTTAAAACAAATTTTTAAAGTTAGGTTAAATATTTCCTAAAAGCACTTATGGTCTAAACAAAATGAAAAGAGCTTGCAGTAAGCTTCGAAATATTGTTGCCTAAATAAATTTTCAATTTTATTCTTGTAAACATTTTCTTGTAAATATCAGCATGTAGTCTGTCTTCAAGATTGACTAAACCATCACTAGCATATTTAAGCCTTCGTTCGTTATCAAACTCTTTAAACATTACAAATAAATGCTTGTCAAGTAACAAGTTAAACATGGAATTGAAATTTTGTAAAGAAGGTATAAAATAACATTATTTAAAATTTTAATTTTAGGGTTGTCCAATAGTTCGAGGTAAATTTTTAAAAGAATTGAAACATTTTCCGTAACTGCGTTCGTTCAGAATGGAATTCTTAAAGGGTGACCAAGGTACAACTCTATATTTTAAGCGAGAAGAATCCTCAAGATTTGTATAATTTAATTTTGAACAAGTGCCTTTACAAACATAATTTTTACAATCTTTTAAGGGACTTAAATTACATTTAATTTTCCAAGCCTTTTACGATTAGAGATCTCGAGGAAAAGAATAAAGTTTTTTGTTCTTAAAATCTGTGCTTAGAATTTTACTATAATGGGGGTTTCTGCAACAAGGATATTTACAAGAATATTTCAGCCTACAATGTGTTGTGTTGATGCCATTGCGAAGAAATTTACAAAGAATCTTGGTTTAATATCGAAGAAGGCTTACTACAATATTTAAATAACATATCTTACCTTATATTTTTTCACAATAATGTGGAAAAAAATAAGAACGCAAATTCAAAACAATCAATTCAACGTCAACACTTACAACAAAAATACTAGAAAATGGCCGACGCAAACACAACACGGGGATTATGGTTAAAAAGGGATATAAATAATTCTCACTTCTCATTGGTTAAAAAAAAACGACGTTTCGCCATATAGAAATTTACTACCAAGTTACTACAGAGCAAAATATGGAAAAATATAGAAATCTACTTATTCCCTGGCAATGTGATAATTGTTAAATGTCACTGTTTCCAGTATCCCCATAAGAAGTTGGCCAGGCGTGGGTTAAGCGACCCTCTTATCGTAATCAGCGACTCCAAAAACTTCAGTAGCACTTAACCGCTTCCAGCGTTTCCGCGTAGATCAAATGTTGACCTGCCTAATCTCTCTAGGTAAATTTTGGTTAATAAACAAAATATGTTTTCTGTATTAATTTTTAATATTATGTATTAAATTTTGCATTTTAATTTTTATTTTTTGTAAAAAGGATCTATTTCTACTACTATAAATAAATAATACTTATGTTATTACCAAGAATCGATAAAACAACATATCTGTCAAAAAAATAACACAAAATATCCACCATTTTATCATGTTTTACAAAGGTGTTAAACAATATTATGCTTTTAATATCATTAAAATCTCTTTGGGACGGTTGGAGACATCACTAACCGAAAAGTTTACCATTTAACAAATAAAGACAATGGAGGTCCAAGATTTTATTGTTATTGATGTTTTGCTTAATTTTTAATATATATTCCTAAATTAAATCACTATGTTTTTAAAGTTACACTTTATGCTGGCTAAGTGATACGTCTCTCCTCCGCAGAAGCTATTTAAAAAGTGAGAGGTATTGATAATGACCCGAAATTTATAAGCCCCTTATGTAGGTGTATGGGCTATATTCAGCAATCAGTCTAAACACCTATGGAAACCCCACCCATTAATAAAATAAAGGAAAAATATTTTTAAATGTTTCATTTTTTGCTTACATACATTTTTCTTTTAGAGTCTTTTTGCAATGTAATTAATCAAACATCTAGAGCGTCAAATAAAATTAATAATTAATTTGAACTTTTAGTATAATCGGGTTTTATTGAAAAATAAAATGCAATGATGGGATTAATTACATCTGAGACGCTTCGAGCGACGTTATGAAAAAGTGTTTAGTAATGGATCAGAGAAAACTTTTAATGAATGGGTCCAGAAATTTTTGTACTCTCTCGCTATTAAAGCACTTTTTTGTGAAAAAAACTATAAAATTTAATTATTTCTTGAAAATACTAGATTTGGTCCAGTAAATGAAGGGACAAAGCTGTAAATAAATCTGTACAGTTTTTCCTTGGGCGCAATTTTTAGGTCTTCGGAGATGCTTTCGAGCAAAAAAAAAGTATATCAACATTAACAGGGGGGAAAGGGCAAAAAAAGGCCCCCTCAAGGTTCAAAAAAGGTTTTCCCTGCTAATATCTGCCAAAATATGCGAATTGGAGAATTTTTGTTTAGAAAAAAAATGAAGATCCCTTGTAATCTATAAAAATTGTTTTTAATATTTTTTTTAAAAACGATATTTTTTTAAACGCACGACTGGTATTATTATGGAAACCGGGAAAACCGGGGAAAAAACTGACATCCTATAGGCGTTATGCATGCTGAACAAAATTTGGAAAACTTTTAAGTACATGAAAAAGGAAGAATAGAGGAGGAATTAAAAAAAAAAAACGGATTATTTAAATTTTAGTATGGATTCCGTGGGGGGAAATCAACGGTGGATGAAGTAAAATGGGTAGTAGATAAAACGAAAAGTAAAAGCGAGATGGGTGTCTCATTCTCCTAGATATCAACAACCTATAATACGGCAAACTGGGACCTAATTCTAATGGCCATGAAAAAAAAAGGAATTCAGGGTATCTAATAAACATAATTAGAGTATCTTGTAATAGAAGTATAACGATAACCAAACAAAAATCAAAAAAAAGTTTTTAAAGTGGCAAGCGCTCCGACTGTTTCCACCAAATTCGGAATAAGGGGGAAAAAAGGGGAAGAGAGAGAGAAAAGAGAGAGAGAGAGAGAGAGAAGAGAAAAAAAAAAAAAAAAAAAAAAAAAAAAAAAGAGAGAGAGAGAGAGAGAAAAGGGAAAAAAAAAAAGGAGAGAGAGGGAGAAAAAGAAAAAAGAAAAGAGAAAAATTAATGAACACAAAGAGGAAGAGTAATAAGAAGGGTGGAATTTTCTCTCAAATTTTCTAGAACACAACCATATTTAAAAGGGAAAAAAACCAAGAAAAAAAGAAAGGGAGTCAGGACACAAACATAATTTAAAACCAAAAATCTGAATGGTTAAATAACCAAAAAAAAAAAATGCAAATTATCAAGGTTTCAAAAAGAAAAGAGAAAAGAGAAAAAAGGAAAAAAGAGGAAGGAAAAAGAGAAGAAAAAAAGAAAGAGGAAAGAGAGAAAGAAAAGACGACTCCGTAACCTTTTAAGGTCACCCAAGGAAAAAGGGGGTTTTATGGGTAGGCTGTTGGTTAGAGCCACAGAGTCCTACACTATCCCCCGGAAATAGTCGCGGGTGACCCCTGACCTTCCCCTCAAAAAAAAAAGGGGAAATTCCACGTTGAACGCATGATCGCCCTTTATGCTACAGAAAACTTATTTTTTTTAGAAATTTCCTTAGCCGAAAACCTATTTTTTATATGAATATTAGAATAAGGGGACATTTTTTTTTTCTTGGGACAATATAGCAAGGTTAGAGCCTAAGTACAAGAAGTGGATGTTTTAAGTAAAATAGGAGAAAGTAAGAAACTTATTTAGTATTCATCCCAAGATGGCTGGAGATACCTACCAGTTAAAACGGTATATTTTTAAACAAACAAAGACAATAGAAATCCAGGAGACACTTTTATTTAATCCATTATATTGTCTATAACCTTGTTTTACAATGTGAGTGTATTCGTTTTTAGTAATTAAAATAATATTTCTCACGAATTCCACAAACAAGGAATATCCATCCACTATAACAACATTATCGCAGTATTAGCCTGTCAATGATCCTCTCTAGAGCTCAATTGTTGCGTCGGCCACCATTTCGGGGCTAAGTCATTAAAGGATGAATGTGCCGCGAACCAATTCAATTAGTTTAACGTATTTGCGGCTGTGTTAACGATAAATAGCGGTCACGTTTAGGGGTTCGAACCGTTGTGGTTTTTTAATGCAGATAATTCGGTTAGACTATGTTAAATGGGTAATTTTTACACTTCTAACAAGAAAAATAGAAATAATGCCCTGTAATTTTTTAATGTTTTGTGGTATAAAAAATTGGTTTATTTAATAAATAAATATATATGCATTTTTTATCAAAGTTTGTATACTGTGACGCCGGGCAGGGCCGATCCTGGGGGGGGGCAAGATGGTGCACAGCACGTGGGCGGCCCCAAATTGGGGGCGGCCAAATTATCATCAACCAATGTAAAACAAAAGGTTTGTTCCAACACGTCGAAAAACCGTCACCGAACGATCACGCTCATGCGCAGTGATTAAAGTGCGTTCCAGCAGAGACGTGATGGTTATCGGACGCCCCTGTTTGTATACCAACAAAACTTGGGATTTTTTTAGTTAGGTTTTTAAAGAACGGTAATTCTGATACATGACCTATTGAAAACTGTTTGGGTTGACTTCCCATTGAACATCTTGGCAGGGGTTTTTTAATTTTTAACAGCTGTTTCATGTTTATTGTTTCATATTTCATCTTCATATGTTTACTGTTAAGGTAGGATTATGCAGAAAAGAAGTTAATTTAAGTTAACAAAAACTATGTTATTATAAATTAAGACATTTGTGTGAAAACAATGCCAATCATTTAAAAAATAACAATAAAATTTAGCATACGAAGGGCAAATCACTGTTAATAGGGTTTTCGTGATTTTTTTTTTATTGAATCACTCTCTGGCATCTGTCCGGTAATTTGTTAACTTGTTAAAAAAATTTTTTGTATAAAAAATATAAATTTTTTGTTATTTTTTTTATAACGCATGGAAAAGGGGCGAGTTTCTGTAAGCCTATTTTATGATGTTATTGTGTGGGAGTTTAATTTTTTAAAAAAAGGAAAAACATTTATTTCATTTTATAATAAGGTTAAAAAATTTAAATAAGTTAAGAAATTAAAAAAAGTTGTTTTTTTTTTTAAACTTAACTTAATTTTTAATTCATGTGTATAATTAAAACCATTTGATGACATAATGTTTATCATTTCTTGTGTGACTTTAACTTATTTTAACTTAATTTAATTTTTCTGCATAATCCTAACTTTTTTGGGGGAAAGCGTACAACGTGTTTGTTTTTTTTTCCCGCTTGTTTACTTATTCAAAAAAAATTTAAATTTTTTCACCTCCCCTGCCCATCGTATGTTTCACTACGAGTCAAAGGATGAATATATTGCAGAACCTAAACAACAATTTAAAGTTTGTTTTTATTATCAAAAAATTTTTGGTATTGCCATCAACTCAAAAGAACGTTTCGATTTGTTGGTAAGTTTTTTCTCATTATTCAGTTTTTTTTTAACGTTTCATTCAGAAGTTACCGACAATTTCAGAAAAAGTTGCTTTGATTTAGATATTAAACTTCAAATAAATAAAGAAGGGAAAAAGAAAGGGACTTAGACGGTATAGAATTGCACAATGAACTGCTATCTTTTCGAGATCTATTTCCCAACGTTTGCAGGCTGAAGCCAATAGAAATTTTAAATATTTTGTCAGGATTTAACACCATATTTCCCCAATTTATCCATAGCACTTTTAATTTTTTTGACTATACCAATCAGTTTGCTTTTGGGGGAAAGAAGTTTCTCAAAATTAAGTTTAATTAAAAAAAATTCTTAAGATCAACAATCTCACAAGACAGACTTACTAATTTAGCTATCATTTCTATTGAAAGCGATATATGTGAAGCGCTAGATGTTTCAGGTATAATAGATGAATTCGCTTTAAGAAAGTCGAAAAATATGTTTATAAATTTTTTTTTAAAATTAAAAAAATTTAATTTTCTTTTTTTTTTTCGTTGTCTTGTTAAAAATTTTTTAAGTTATTTTTGAGATATAATATCGTCTGGTTACTGGCTATCATGTATTGTAGTTTTTAGATTGTATTTTTGTGACACTAAAATACATATTTTAACATGTTTGTTTTCTTCATTTTCATAAAAATTTTAAACCTATTTATGAAAAGGGCGGCCAATTTTTTTGAAATGGGCGGCCGACGGTCTAGGATCGGCGCTGACGCCAGGTTTCAACATTATATTGATACCTAAAGTAAAGAGTAAAGAAAGTTATTGCTCAAAAAGATGTTGGTTTGCACACAGAAACTGCGACAGGTACAAAAATGTTTTTATGCTTCTAAAGATGAACTGTAAAAAGCCTAAATATATTTATAGAGAAAGAACCAGAATCATCTTAGTATTATTGGTGGGAGAGAATAAGAATTTTCCTATAATAGTTAGCTTTGTTTAGATAAGAAATAAGGTAACAGTTTATTTGGAAATAAGATAGAATCACATTACTATAGTCTGTAGTTTGGATACAGCATAAAAGGTTAGTTCAATTAGCCTTTTTTCTCTGAAGACTTAAAAATTCCCCCAGGGCAGCACCGGTGGGGCAATAATTTGAATTCTATTTGACAATAACGTAAATGTACTGAACTAAATCAAATATTCGAAGATGATAATTGGGGCAAAATTAAAATTTAAAAAACACAAGATTTTTTCCACTTAAACGAGGGGTTGCATGTCGAGTTTACTGGTTAGGTAATAAAAATGTCTTGTTAAAGTTATTTAATTCATAAATAGCCTGAAATTTATAGTTTTTGCTTTTCTGTACAATGCCTGGGTGCTTATATATCACGTTTGTTCCGCAGTAGAAGGTCCGAGTTCGATTTATCACGACTCTAAAACTTTTATTTAAAAGAAGCTTTTGCTTTTCAGAGCAGTTTTTAATAAAAAAGTTTTTGGAGTCGTGGTAATGAACTCGGACCTTCTTCGTGATATAAAGGCCATCAGCATTGTAAAAAAAAAAGCAACAAACCTATAATTTACAGGCTATTTAGAATTAAGTTCCTTTTAACGAACTTTTTTATTTCTTAACGCGGTTAACAAAAAATCGTTTTATGTCCCGAAAAATTATCTTGTGTTTTTGAATATTTTAATTTTCCCCAAGTACATCATCTTAAATTTGTTTTTGTTCAGTACATTACGTTGTTGTTGATAAAATTAAATTATTCCCCACCGGGCTCCCCTAGCAATATTTTTAAGTCTTCAGAGGAAAATAAAGGCAAATAAAGGGAGATCAACCGTATTATCTCAGACAGTCAAGCAACCATCAAATAATAATAAATGCTTGTTATTGAACTATCAAGGTCGCGATAGAATATCTGCATATTCTTAAAAAGCAATGTCATAGAAAGTAATAATAAATTATAAATTTCGTATCTTTTAAACCACGAGAACTAGCAAAACCTATTTTTTTGTATGAATATTAGAATTGGGGGACAATTTTTTTTATTTTGGGACAATCTAGCAGGACTTAGAGCCTAAGTACTAACATACAGTGGATGTCTTAAGTAAAATAGGAGAAAGTAAGAAAAAACCTTTACAGGCAGCAAGTTCCATAATCTAAACTCTTAATAGTCCAGTAACTGAAGACCTGAAAGTACCAAAGTTGTAAATAAATCTGTACAGTTTTTATTTGCGGTGCAATTCTTAGGTTTTCGCGGCTGCTTTCAAGCGAAAAAAAGTTTATCACGATTCCGACGTGGAAACCCGCTGAAAATGGCCTCCCAAAGTCCCAAAAATAAGTTTCCCGCAAATATCTGCCAAAATATGCGAATAAGAGAATTTTTGTTAAAACAAAAAATAAAGATCACCTCAAAATCTACAAAAATGGTTTCCACCATTTTTTTCGCAACACCAATATTTTTCGCAAAAACGGCCGTCAAAAAATCCATAACATTCCACACTGGATAGATGTGGTAGAACACCGGAAACGGGTAAAAAATGCGGACGGGCAAAACAATTTTTTATCAAAACGCAAGAAAAATGGTGAAGAAAATTTTCTGGGATCATTGAACACTTGGTAAAAACATATCAATAAATTAATGAGATACTCTCAAAATATTGTGAAAAAAAACTTTGACTGCTTTTTTTAATATTCTAGAAAAATCAGAATGGACTCAAACTCATATGCAATGATAGGTACGGATTTTACCATTCCGATGAACATGAATGATTAAAAAATGTACAGTTCTGTTCATAAAAGTGTTGTACAGCTATTTTAGGCTAGTGTAAATCAGGGTTTTATAATTGTCTTTAAATTTGTTACTGACATTGATTAGTCGATTTTTGACAAGAAAAGTTTTTGATTTTTTATTTAAACAATATGCCACAACTTAATTCTATTCAAGGAGCTCAAGTAATTGCCCACATACAAGATGGTATACCGATTAGAGATGTCGCCCATATTATGAATACCAGTAAAATCAGGAAAAAAAAAAACGTCGATGGGAAATTGAAGGAACGCTGGAGAAAAAGAAACCAACAGGCAGACCTAGAATATCTACCCATGAAGAAGACGATGTCCTTATAAGGTATTTAGAAGCCAATACATTTCAAGTTGCTCTAAATGCCATAGAACGAACGAATTTTCCAGGATCTCGACCAACGGCCTGTCGGAGGATTAAAAACTCACATCTTAAAAACTATGTTGCTGCAAAGAAATTAGTTCTAAGTAATAAACATAAACAGGGCAGAATATTTTTGCCCTCAACAATATTCTCAAGGAAAATTGGGATAATGTGGTGTTCACTGATAAAAAAGTGTTCAATCAACTTCCAACAGACATATCAGAGTATACAGACCAAATAAAACTAGATACAATGAAGAATATATTAACAATTCTGATTGATCTGGAAGATTTTCGGTAAATGTGTGGGCGTGGTTAAGTAGACATGGTCTGGGGGTGTGTTTAATTTTAAATGAAAGATTTAACGCAATCACATTTAAAAATATTTTGGAAAATGTGATGTTGCGGGTTAGATGTCATTTCCCCGAAAAACAATTTCTTACTGCACAAAAATAATTGCCGCATAATTAAATAATAAAAGGTGGTTAAAACCCAAAAAAGTTTAAATATGGTGGGCCGCAAAGTCCAGCAATATTTAAATTTAAAACGTTGAGAGATTTAAAAATTATACGATAAAATTTTGACCTAGAGAACGTTGATAAATTTTATTGAAAAACATGGGATGAGTTAAGTGATGATCCCCGATGCAAACCTTTATTCTTCCATACCCGTAAATAAATGAAATTTTAGAAAGAAACGGTGCTAAAGAAAAATATTAGATAATTGTTTTTTAATTGTTAAGATGTTATTTACATATTTTTTTCAAATTAATTAACTGAAATTTTAAAAAGATCAATTCATTTTTAAATTTTGGGATTTTATAAATATATTTGCTGTTATTTTTTAAAAAAAAAAATTAATTTTTAAGAAATAATTTGAAAAACGATTGACCCCATCATATGATTTTAAAAAATGATGTATATTTGTATATTCTTGTACAACTTTTTTTTGAAATACTGGATATTGCAGGCAGGTTTACACGATACAACTGTTGTACAACTTTTTATTGAACAGAACTGTACATTATTGCCCGAGTAATGGAACAATTTGTCTGCCCGCTCATAAGTGAATCCATGAAGATAGCGACAGAGCGGCAGCTGAAATGAGGGGACTTTTGGGTCCGGTTACCTCGAAAACTATCAGTTAAAAAAATATAAGAAACATTTTTTTAGAAGGCGATCTTCATTTTTTGTCAAAACAAAAATTCTCCAATTTGCATATTTTGGCAGATATTAGCGGGAAATCCATTTTCGGGCCTTGGGGAGGCCACTTTAAGTCCTTTCCCATCTGCTAATGTTGATAAACTTTTTTTCGCTCGAAAGCATTCCCGAAGACCTAAGAATTTCGCCACAAGGGAAAACTGTACAAATTAATTTACAGCTTTGTCCTTTCTTTTATTGGACTATAAAGGATAAACAAACGAACATAGTGGGAAGTTGAAGTCCTACTTAGATGGATTGTTAAGGGAGTTGTATGAGTGGCACTCCGTGTTTTAAAGAGGGTCTGATATGTGATACATACAAAGTATATACAGGGTGGCCCACCCCATTCGCCTCGGTTTTTCTACCAGTTGGGGAAAAACTTTTAGCACGGTCATATGTGGGTCCATGAGGAACATATTTTCAAATTATTTTGAAATATACAGGATTACCGAAAAAGAAAGTACATGTCAAAGTTATATTTTTCCTTATGGAACACCCCATAGTTTTTTATATTTTTAGATACTGTTATTGTTATATTTCCTATACCTAAAACTGACCGTTTCTGAAAAATTTAGAGAAATTTAAAAATACAGACCATAATTTGAAAATTGTTTACACCCTGTAACATATAACGAGCAGCTATAATTATTTTTGCTTAGCTCAAGGTTTAAGTTAACTATGACATAAAAGTTTAACCTTAATATTATACAGAGTGTTGAAAAAAATGTCTCAAAGTTTGGACACACATTTTATTAAATAACTTCCTTAAGTTAAATAGAACACCCTGTATTTAGTGGCCTATTTTGACGCGGAACTAAATTACCCTTAAAACCATATTAGGGTTTCCTATACCTATCTATTCTGCTTTTTATGCAAAAGGCATTTTTATATTTGACTTATCATTTATCTTAAAAATGGAACGCCCTGTATCTTTCTTCTTATTAAGGATCACGTAGATTCGCTAAAAGCACAAGTTTAAATTTTTGAAAATAAGATGTATCTCAAGTAAAATGCAGGCAAAAGTAATAACTCCAATTTATTGTCATTTCCAAAATATTAAAGCATTCTTAAAATGAGGATCGAAATATAGTAGAAGGCCCACCTGTCCTAATTGTTGAGACAAAATATGGTAAATTGCCCTTGTTTCTTAGCAAATGTATCAGACTTAATTTTTCATAACAACGGATTATTTAACAGACATATCTTTTACTACTACAGTGACGAAAATCCTATTATTTTTAGAACCCTTGATCACCATCACAGATGGTCTGTTAACGTGTGGGGCAACAAGGGCAATTTATCATATTTCGTCTCAACAATTAGGATTTCTACTATATTTCGATCCTCAATTTTACAGAATGCAATATTTTGGAAATGACTAAATTGGGGTTGTACTGCCTGCATTTTTGAGATACATCCTATTTAAAATTTTAACTTATGCTAGCGAATCTGTGATCCTAAAGAAGAAGATACAGGGTGTTCCATTTTAAGATAAATGATAAGTCAAATATAAAAATGCCTTTGCATAAAAAGCAGAGAGATAGGTTAGGAAACTTAATATGGTTTAAAGGTTTGTTCCGCGTCAAATGCCACTAAATCCAGGGTGTTCCATAGCTAAGGAAGTTATGTAAAAAATGGTGTCCAAACTTTGAGATCAATTTTCACACTACGTTAAGGTTAAACTTTATGTGATAGTTGGCAAACATAAACCTGATAAAATTATTTTCACGGCATCGTTATATGTTACAGGGTGTAAACAATTTTTAAATTATGGTCTGTATTTTTAAACTTTCTCCGAATTTTAAAACGGTCAGTTTTGGTTAGGAATATAATAACTCACCTTATTTGGTCTTTAGTATCTAAAAATATAAAAAATATGGGGTGTTACTATAGAAAAAATATAACTTTCATATGTACTTACTTTTTTGGGTCACCCTCTATATTTTAAAATAATCTTGAAAAATTTTATAACCCATTGCCTTTAAGTTTTCCCCGCTTTGTTTCATTTTTCGTAAAAAACCGAGGCGAATGGTAGGCCACCCTGTATATTAGAAAGAATTAAATTTTTGGCTGACAAAAAAATTTTCTTTTTAAATTTCCCTTCGACTAAAAATATTATGTATTTATGTCAACAGAAGATATTATTAAAAGTAATAAGGTTAATATAGGACTTCAATATGTTTAATATTCTATATTTGAACTGTTCAGCAAACTTCTATGCATCTTATCATTCGTGTCCGCATAAATGTATAGTACAAATCGAAAATATGATATATGATATGACAAGCTTCAGCTAAAAACATCAAAATATATTTTCTGTGGTACGCGGTGATCACTGGTAACGAAAAAGTCGATACAATGAACAAAAATACATATCAACACAACAATGTTCATGGCATATTACTTATAATATTTACGTGTATGCCACAATAGGGTGATTTTTTTTGCAAATATATTTTTTTCGGTCCCATTAAAAAATTTTGTTGGAAAAATACCCCGAAAATTTCCAAATTTTTTAGTCTTAGTATTAATTAAAATTTCTTGCTCAAAGCGTGTAAGATTTTTTCCTAAAACAGTAAACTTTGATCCCTTTTTTTTAATTTCTATAACTAAGCAGCATTTTATGTTATTATCTCGCCCAAAAACGGGATTTTTAAAAAATTGAATTCTGTACAAAAGTGTCCATTGCTGGTCACTAAACCCAATTTTTTCATTAAATTCTCATTTTTCTATCATTTTCTAATAAATGACAGGAGCTACACAAAAAAGATAAATGACAAAGTTGTAGAAAATTTAAATTCCTATAAAAAAGATCCCAATAATTAAATTGCTAAGACCAACAGTTCTCGAAATATTTGGCCTTTAATTAATTTTACTATTACATTTTCACAAATTATAATTTGTGGTATTAGTATAGTAAAAAAATTAATTAAAGGCCAAATATCTCGAGAACTGTTGGTCTTAGCAATTCGATTATAAAGACTTTTTTCATAGAAAATTATATTTCCAACAACTTTTTATTTACCATTGTTGTGTAGCTCTTCTCATTTATGAGATAATGACAGAAAAACGAGAAATTTATGAAAAAATTAGGTTTAGTGACCCGTACTACCTCGCTGGTGTGAGTTGCGACTTTGCCGCAATGGAAACTTTTGTAGAGCATTCAATTCTCAAAAAAATCCCGTCTTTGGACGAGACGATAACATAAAATGCTGCCGAGTTATAGAAATTTAAAAAAAGGATCAAAGTTTACGTGCTTTTTAAATGGAAAATCTTCACACCCCGGCGATTACTTAATATTAATTTTAAAGGGGCTGAAAATTTTGGGGAACTTTTGGGGTGTTTCAAAAAAAAATTTTACAATGGGACCGGTTATATTTTTTCAAAAAAATTACCCTATCCACATTTATGAGAAATATACTAAAACCTTTTTTTTTTTGTTCCCCCAAAAATTACATAATAAACTTTTTATAATATGCCTGTACTAAGAAGACGTCTAAAAATAAATCATGGGCTTCTTTCTAGCCCTCTTCATGAAATTTACTTACAGACAGAAACATTTTGTATACAGACAGGTCCAGTGTAGTAGAAACATAGGCAGGGAACTGATGAATTTACTACTGTCCGCTTCGATCAATAAAGTATCAGCATTAACCGAACGAGATATCAGTGTGTAATATGCCTTTGGACGGGTGTGTTGTATGGTTTAAGGCTCGCTTGAAAATTACGAAAAATAAATTTATGTAGTCTAATCTGTTGAGAAAACAGTTGATACTTAATACCGTTATTTATTAATAGGGAATTAAATACCAACAGCTTTATTTATCAGTTCATTAATTGCCAAAGCAAAATAAAAAGTAAGTTCTCTAAACCCAAAACTCATTTCTAAAATTAAAATAGTACGCAATCAAAAAATAAATAATTATAAACATAAAAAATACTCTAAAATTAAATTATAATAAATATTCAAAGTTCTTCTAAATTATTAGTCCTATCATGACCATAAACCTTATTCTTTAAATAACCCTACAAAAAGAAATCATTAGGAGCAAGGTCTGGTGATCTCGCGGGTCACAAAATGGTTCCACGCCCACTAATCAAACAGTTAGGAAACGTATTGTTCAAATATTCTTGAACAATACGTCCATTGTGAGCGGGACAATCATCTTGCTGAAACCAGATTTCAAATCTTACTCCTAATAATTGACGAATTGCCGGTACAATTTGTTGTTGTAAAAAGATCCAAATAAATTGCTGCAGTTAAATTGCCTCCCAAAAAAAAATGGTCCAATAAGGTGTTCTCCCACCATACCAGCCCCCCACATTCAATTTTTGAGGATACTTGTTTCGGGAAACCCCAAAATACCGGGGTAGGTTTTCACGAGACCAATATCGAACTTGAGTTGGATTATGTCGATTTAATAATGGAAAGGTCGATTAAACGGTGAAAACAATCCCATCTAAGAAAGTTTTCATCTGTATTACCCTTTCAATTATTAATTTGCAAAAATCCAAAACGTTGAATGGTCTTCGGGAAAAAAATTTTATGTGTTTTCGGGCCTTGTAGGATCGGAAACCATTTTTTTAAGGACTCTTTTAACTGTAGAGGCGTTTAATCTGTTACCTCAGCAAGTTGTCTACTGGTTACAGTGGGGACTTGTTCAGCAGTAACACAAATTAAACCTCTTTAAATTCCCGTTCTTCATTTTTCGACTTTTTTTTTTTGTTTTTTAGGAGACACCACCCGTGGGTCTCAAACTTTGGATAATTCTAAAAAATTTTCAGACATGGTATAAAGGGCTGTTTTTAAATCTTTGGGGAAAAATTCATGAATTTAACATATGTTTTCCTTGGAAATACCATTTTTACCTTTTTGAACCTTTTCACGAAGTTCGTAAACGTCCATTATTATTTATTTTTAGTGAAAAAATGAGTTTCCAAGAGAACTTACCACGTATTTGCAATGGCTGCAGCTGCAAGAAAGCAAATAATATTTAAATTCAAAATTAAATCTTCAAAAACATTTCACATTTTTATCGCATCGTTTTTGCGAGTTTTGTTTCGCTAGCTCGAGTCAGGCGAATGTAAGTCAATTCGCCTAAGTGATTTCTATGTTTCTACTACAGTGGACCTGCCTGTATATGGTGAATTGGTGACCCAAATCAGCTTCTTTTATTAATTTCCAATAAACTGAACCTCTATTAATTACATTGATTTAAAAAAATATCAAACTCTTATGTGGCTACTAAAGGTTTAAATTTTAAACAATATTAACGTAATAGTTGCACTCTACGCCTTTTTACACAATATATGCTTAATCCTTTTTTTTTTAATTTTAATATTTTGAAAAATAACTAGATCTTTTGCCTAAATTCATACTAATTAATCTTTCATAAAGTTTCTTTCCCTTTTTTTAGTGGTCCATAATGTCAATCTGAAAGACACCGTGACATGAAGCGTGTGACCCCGTCCATTTGTATTTGTTAGTTTGTTTTTTCTTAATCTAATATTTTTCTTTACCAATGTTTTTCCCCTTAGTATTTCGTAGTAAAAGCAGATAGCTTATTAGGCCAGACGCAGAGAAAAAATATTTAATTTAAAATAGTTACTTATAATTACTTTAAAGTGTCCTTATATATTTGGTACAATTCATAAATTATTTTATTCTATGCTTACACACAAGTAAGAAAAAAAGATAAAATTATTGGACGATATCGATTTCACGGAAATTTGTTTTCTGAATCAAAAAGAAAAGTGCTATTTATTGTTAACACAAAAGGAAATCCATTTAACTAATTAAATCGAAACGAGGCACATTTATATTTAATGATTTTGCCTCAAATAATGGCGGAAGCAACAATCAGGTTTGAAAGAGTGTCACTTACACGCCTGTACTGCGATAATAATACAGCAGATAAGCATTGTTGTATTTAAATTTAGGTGTTATTAAAAATATCCTTTAAAAATATTAATATAAAATTGTTTCCTTAAAAAATATAAAATTATTTAATGCAAATAAAAAAAATGCCTTTTCTGTAAATGGTTATTCTTGTAAGCCGTTCTATATTATGAACAATGCCGAAAAATCCTTAAGGCAGTGTAGGCAAGTGCCAGAGCTGTCAAAACTTGAAGTACTTGAAGTAAAATTCTACTTTAGGTACTTTTTAGTAATTAAAGTATTTTACTTCAAGTACTTTTTATTAGGAAGTACTTGTACTTGTACTTGATTAATTTATATAAAAATACTTGAGCTTTTACTTGATTTGGCCAAGTAAATTACTTTGTATTTTTCTAGTACTTGAAGTAGGTATTATACGTACTTGAAGTAAAAAGAAATCAATTAAGTACGCCCATTTATTCCCGTTAGATAATTGCGCAAAGAGGTTAAAACAACATTGGACCTCCAAACCCCAAAAAATTTCCAAAAAATTAGTTTGCTTAACATCTCAATACATACATCACAGTAAAAAATTTTTCGGGTAAGGTAAATAGCACATCCAAGGTGACCTCAAGTTTGCGCGCCGAAAGGCATTGCCCTTAGGACGACGCTACCGCCAACGCGAAAGGGAAGGAGAGTCGCAGAGAAGGGTAAAGCGTTGAGAAAGTGCAACCCGCCAAGTGAAGCAATGCAGTGAGACACTTAGCTTCGTCAGTTAAGCATTTGTCTGAAAGGTCACTCTGATTTATTACGTTAGGAACGTTAAACTTGTGTTCTATTAACTAGTTGATTGAAAAATATCGTATTTTCTATGGACAAAGGTGTACATTTTGCTTAGCTAGTAAAACTACTCTAAATAATTCTCTTTGATAATTTTTTAAATTGACATATTCTCCATAAAGTAAGGTGTGTGATTAAAGTAAAATAAATAACTGTGCTCGGCAGGCCTTGGCTGGAGTGGTGAATAGAAAAAGTGATGGTAAATGATATATTGGCAAATAAGCTGGATAGTCAAGGTAAAGCTTTTGAAAATATAGTTGGTTAACAATTTGTACCGAGTGTCTAGGAGTGACAAGTGATACGGGGTGTCCCAAAAACTGTAAATAATTTCTATTTGACACAGCATTCTATCTTCTCTGGGTAATTTATAAAACCTTTCTTATTGTGTGTCGTAACGTCGCTATATATATATATATATATATATATATATATATATATATATATATATATATATATATATATATATATATATATATATATATATATATATATATATATACAGGGTCCTGCAGCTCACCTCCCGTCTTTATGTAGCTCATTTATTATTCACTGTAAAATTTTCATATTTTGCGGGCGTACCTTTAACCTACGGTGCATTTCAGAAAAATAATTTTGGTTATACAGGGTGTCGCAAAAAAGTGTGACGTCACGATGGTGCATTTTTTAAATGGAACACTGTGTATTTTTTTTATATATTTAGGTACCTCTTGTAGTCAACTATCTTCCTCTAAAATTTTGTCAACATCGGTTCAGTAATTTCAGAAAAAAAAAAAAAAAATATAAAAAAAAACTGTTTTGCACCATTGTATTTAAAATTGAATAAAAACATACCCATGATTGCTTTGATTAACAGAATTAAACAAGGAACTTATTAAGTAAGGGTTATATCAGTCGCTTATGTCATGTTTGGTTAATTCGAACTGTACAGGGTGTCCAAAATTTAGTGTCAAACTCTACAAATTTGATAGCACTTTATTTTTCTTATTTTAAATACGAGCCTGTATTTTTTTAGGTCGTTAGATCTAGAATTAAAAAACAAACATTTTTCTAATTATAACCCTATCAAAATTCCTGACACATTAAAAGTTATTCGTTGAAAACTCATTTTCGCATCTATTTTAATAGCAATAACATTGAATAAAAATGATAGGTGGCTATGAAAAACAGACATTGACATTGGAGTTTATTTAACTTACAAAATCTTAGTCTGACGTATTATAAAAATTCGAGTAAATAATTATTATTTATTAGTGAAATAAAATTAATTTAAAAAACCTTTAAATGTCAAATAAACCGAATTTTTTAATTTTTAATACTTTCGACTAACATTTGTAACTTCCCAACCAATTTCTAGGTAATAATTAACGTTATTAGGAAACTCTATTATCAATAAATTGTTTTTCGCGTACTATATTTTTATTCAATGTGACCACTATTAAAATGCATGCAAAAATAAGTTTTCAACGAATAACACAATATGTTAGAAAATTTCGATAGGGTTATAATTAGAAAAAATTTGTTTTTTAATTATAACGACCGAAAATATACAGGGGCAATATATTTAAAGTGCTAGAAAAGTTGTACACTAACCTGAATTAACTATGGCTATAAGCGTATATACAAATAAGTTCTTGTTTAATTTTCCAATCCAAGCCCTATGGAAAATTTTATTTTTTGATGTTATTAAATACAATGGTGCAAAACAGTTTTTTTTTATATTTGCTTTCTCTAAGCACTGAACCATTGTTGACAAAACACAGAAGAAGAAAATTTAGGTACTAAATATACAAAAAAATACACAGTGTTCAAAAAATGTCACCATCGTGACTCGACACCCATATAACAACAAAATTTTTTCTAATGCATTCCGTTAAGGTAGCGTCCAAAATAAGAAACAGTGAATAATAAAAAAAACATAAGACGGGAACTATTATAATTGCGCCTCATAGACTCCGCAGTAAGGGAGGCGATTCGGCTTTTTAGTGAAATAATACATATAATTTTCTCAGCTGGGTTTAAGTGCTTAACTTTCCTCATTTCGTAAAATTAAGCCATTGATGAAGGAAATTGTGAACATCTGGTATTGTTGGTAGATATTAGGTTATGTTTCAGATTTCAAACTCTTGACAAAAAGCTACGATAACTATTACATGTTTACCAAGTTTATCCTGACCACTTGTGATTTAATCAAGACGTACTAATTGTATTTCTTTTTTCCAGGTTAACCATTACATCACAAGGACATCAGTATAACCAGAGTGGAACTCTAACGCGTGTCAAATACTCCACGGTTTGTCGTAAATATGGTTATCGTAGTCCAAGACATAAACCTCTTTTAAAAACAATATAATCCATGATTGTGCTTTGCACGAGACGGTATGTGTAAATAGTAAACACTAGTGAATAAAATGAACACTACGCCGACAGTGTGATGCCTATAGCAATGTTTTATAACAACGGGCAGGATACACCCATTGCCGCTCCGGTTCGGATAATTGTAATACATCGTCGGAGTTCGGCAGCCATTGATTTAGGTCGGGATGTGGACGCTTTTGATAGTGGTGAGTCTACGTTATCAGATCTCGATGGTAAGTTATTATAATATTAACGTACTTGCAGCAGTATTACTGTGCGTCTGCAAAGTAAACTTGCAGACGCAGGACGCTAGTTGTAGATGTAACTTCGATAACCCGTATAACAAAAACAATTTTCTACGTACGGCAGCCGTAAATTGTCTGCAAATATGCAGCTGTGAGTTGCTGCAAATTGCCTGCGAAGGTGTAATGTCAAAAAAGTTGACAGATTTTAAAGGATTCTCACAGATGATTTTTTTTTCTTATAAAAGAGAAAAGAAGAAAATATGGATATCGAGTTAATTTTTATTTATTTGATAAAAAGCAGTAAAAATCAACTTTATGATTAATTTGACATTAAAAGTTACCTTGACTTAAGGTATTTTTATCACATTACGAGATATTTTATAATTTTATATTGATATTCTTCTTTTATGTATATGCTAGTGAAAAAAATAGATTATAATTCAGTGCACCAGAATGGCTTTTTTTCTTAGGTGGCTTTATCTCAAAGGTAAATTAGATATTTTTTTTAGAATAGGTGTCATGCCTTCAACAGAGTTTTACCTGCAAGTCGGCCATTTTGGCAGATCTGCAAAGTTGCAGTTGTAGTTGTATTCTACTGTTAATCAACAATACGAGGGGCACTACTTACATTTTACGTCTTGGTAACACAGTACTGCCAGGTGTCATCTGACGTTTTCACTAAAAAGGTTTTATAATTTTGACGTAACTCCCTGTAATACGTTTTGTTATCCAAGTGCAATTTGTGTTGTTTACAGTCACTTGAAAATTGTGCGAAAAAATAAAATTAAGCTGTTAAATTTCGTTCAATAATTAATTATTAAGACAAGAGTGCATCGATCAACTTACCTCTACTTTTGGCGATGAAGCCCATCCTTTGCCGCCGTGAAATGCTGGCATTACTAATTTAATCGTGGTCGACGTTGGCTAACCGACGAACGCTCTTTCAAATCAGTTTTTTGGGTCAGAGAAAAATTGATTCTAATTTAGAAAACTAAAAATGCAAGATCGTCATGTAACTTATTGTGGAATTGAGACAACCTTGTACAATATTTTTGCCAGAATATATAAAATATCATTAAGATGCGAGAAAGCTGACAAAATCTCGTGTCAATTGAGTAAACAGTGGCGATACTTCAAAAGATGAAGTATAATATTGTAGCAGGTAACAAATCGTGGATGTATGCGTGTGAACTAAAACTAAACAACTTAAACAGCAGTCTAGGTATAAGTGATTAAAGATCAACCAAATCTAACAAGTATTGTTCGCGCTTAAATACTGGGTCGCCTTTAGCAACAACGCTAAGAAAGAAACCTAGAAAGGTCCTTTTAAACGGTATGCAACCATTTGCTTGCCTGAAGTCTTGGGTCTTATAAAGAAGGCAAACAAGCACCGTCGAATCATTTTTTATCAAGGCGATGCCCACTGTTACACAACTCGTCTAACAACCGATTATTTAGGCAAAAAATCGAATTATAAAACCATGCGGCGTACAGTCCTGATTGGGCACCATTATACCTTTTTGTTTTCGAACATTAATAAATGCACGTACGATTTTCATTTTCGTTGTATTAAGATCCGGCCGCTTAAATCTGCGAGCCGTTTTTTTTAAGACCTAATTTACTTTATACATGATACATGATATTAAGGTAAGATTTCAGTAGGAGAGTTGCCTGGAAAAATTAATCCGCAACTACCTTTAATTAAATATACCGGGTAATCTAGGAGCATGGATTACCACTTTTTTTATGCAGTTATTAAAATAAAAAAAATGCAATTTTTTGCAATTGAAAACCATTTTTGTCTTATTGCGACTATGACGTTATTATTTGTCTAAAAGTTCATCTGTTTTTGTTTTTTTTTTAAGTTAATATTAGTTCAATTCCTGCAAAAAAGTCCCAAATTAAACGTAGCCATTAACCTAAAATAAAGAAAGAATAACAACCCTTGAGCATATACCTATAGAAGCAGCCTTGCCCCTTGGCAGTAAATTTAAAAATTGTGCAAACGAGGAAGAAGAATCTGAAGTTTAATCTTTCTCTCTCACTTCATCGTGGTAACTGGTCGATGAAAGTGGTTTATATCCAATTTTCGTGGACCCTTCCTCGTCTTAACATTTCAATTTGTTATAAAAATCCCGTCCCGAGAATGTCACTTACAACCAAAGTGCTGTACCTCTTACGGTTTCTTAATACCCAATTACTACAACCAAAATGTGCCAGCCAAAATATTACTTCTCCCAACAAATAGGTCTTTATCAATTTGATATAAGATAACAGTAATTAGAAAAAAAAATACATAAAAATTAAAAAGTTATATAAAGTCATAAACATAAAAAGCACATGGTTTGTAAAAAATAGGTATTCAGGGATTTAGGGATAGACTTATTTTCTGTAAGAAAATACATTTTTACTAAATATTGTATTTAAGTTTTTTTTTTTTTAGTACTTGTTTTTCTCAGTAAACAAATAGGTACAGGGTCTTTGATTATATTTACGTGGCTTCTGGAACCTTTATTTTTGAAGATAGAAAAAAATGTTTTATATAAAAATTGTAGTTTTTTTTTCTTATTATCTTTTGGAATTATCAGTAAAAAAATATCGCAATAAAAATATGGAAAAATATAGGCAACTTCAACTTTTTCAAATGGAACACTGTATATTATGCGCTACAATAAAAGATCTTTTTCTGAATTCAAATATATATACATTGATGATATTTGGATAAACCGTTTTGTAATATTTCAGCTTAAAATATAAATAAATTTAACAAAAAAAATATGTTGGCCATCAAGAAAAGCTATGAAAACAATAAAATTGTTTTAATAAATTTGACGTATTGATATTGTAAAAAGTTGAAATTTATCATTTTAACTATTAAAAGTTTAACTATTAAAGTCGATGGGCTATTCAGAAAGAACAAAAAATCGCGTATCACTTTATGGTAACAATAATAATGTGACAACAGTGCAAAGGGAATATTACCTATTATATCCTTAACAACCATCTATAGATACTATTAAATTCATAGTAAGAAAGTTTTTTGAACGAAAAAGCTTCAAATGAAGAAAAAGGACTGCGCACGAAATGAAAACAAAGTTTTGGAAATCCTCGTTTTTTCAGGATAATTATTATACTTTTTATTGAACTAACACTACTTTTAATAATTTTAGAAAATCCTGAAATATAAATCTCGAATGCGGCAAAACAGATTATAAAATTTATTTAACCTTAAAATTTTACAAAATTTTACCTTTATAAATTTATGTCCGTTCAGAATCTTCCTGAACAAAACATGCAGGACCGACCTAAGTATGCATTAGAAATAGCTAAGGTTTATGCAGCAGGATCAAAGTTTTAAATAAAATTCAATTCAAGTTTTCCTTCACTTTAGCAGGAATGTTTAATCACAAAAATGAACATTATTGGTTCAGCAGAAAACCTCACCAGATTCAGCAACATAACAATTTTATTGTTTCCATGGCTTTTCTTGATACTAATATTAAACTTTTTGTAATACGTATTTTGTTTAAATTTAAATAATTTTCTTTGGTATTATGTGGGAAAAAATAGTGAAGGGGGCTTTTTCACATTTTACTTTTAATACAAGGAGAGTCACAAAGATGGCCATTTTCAGTTCTCGTTGAATGACACTGTACTAACTTTATTCAGGAAAAAGTACTTCCAATATTTAATTATTGTTTTGTTATTACAGTTAGTTGATGCTCGCAGGTAATTGACAAGATTTTTTTTTTGATAAAAAGGCTCGTTTAACAAAATATGTTTAATAAAAAATTGTAGACTTACATTTGTAAGTTGTCCCCACCCCACAGGATACAGGGTGTCGTTTATATGTGGGTCGGTAGGGTAGGTATCTGCAGGAGTTCTCACACCATGTCTCATAATCTAAAAAACATCATTGGAATGATTACCGTTGGTTTTTTAGCAAACTTAATCTATATATTTATACCCAATTCGCGACTAAAGTAAAATTGCTAGTCAGTTTAAATATATAGGTAGATTAAAAGTAGTTTTTACTGCTACTAAAAATTAAAAAATAATAATAATAGAAAGTATATACGTTTTAAAAAAAAATTGATTCTATCCTTTATTTATTCTTAAAATCATAATAGAAAAAATAATGCGACCTATTAACTTTTTACCCGCATTTACAATATTTACCCCTTTTAAAGTTATTTTTAATTGACTCATATTTTCCAACATGAAGGTATTAAAACATTTTATCTACAACCGTGCGGTAACTAAGGCTACAAACACTATTTAAAGTGTGGTAAGTGTCACTTTACCGCACTAGTGCGGTAAGATTATTTGTACTAAGGACTTTTCAAAAATCGTTTATTTAAACATTGTTTAACAATTATTACTCTCCACGTAAATTACCTAACATACAGATAATATACCTAAAAGTTAAACGTAATAGTCGAGTTGCTTACATTTCCTATATTTACGACTGCCGATTGAAATGGCTTTCTTTTGCGGTGGTGTCATTTTGACAATGGCTTACACCGATTGAGGTAACTGGTAGTTTAATCAATTTCCAGTGTAAAATTGGGATAAACATCAAAGAAAAATTATTATCCCAAAAAAACATGATGGTTGTAGATAATAGTATATTACATAACAAGTGTGGTAAGTAGATTTTTAGCGCTAAAACCGTTTACCACTCGAATTATGTATAGTATTTTATCTACAACCATCAGGTTTTTTTGGAATAATAATTTTTCTTTGACGTTTATCCCAATTTTACACCAGAAATTGATTAAACTACCAGTTACTCAATCGGTGTCAATTGCCACCAAAAATTACCAAAATGAAGCCGGTACGGCGTCGTTTAAATATAATTATACTTGTGGAAAAACAAGTGTTTTAGATCCCTTTTACACATACGAGAATTGTTTTGAAAATATTGCCATAATTGTGCCGAAAAAACAGTAATTATTTTGTGTTTTACACGTTTAATAATTTTTACTAATATTTTGGCAATAAAGATATATTTTTACCAAGAAACCGCGAAAAAGCGCAAAAATCAAATCCAAATAATTCTCGGGGTCGGTAATGTCGGTTTAACCTAAGAAAATAGTCTTGATTAAATCAAATAGTTCCCCAATTCCTCAATTTTTTTTCTTTTTAATTTTAATTTACTCGAAATTCTAAGTTACAACTCGAAATTCCGACTTAGAACTCGAAATTCCGACTTAGGACTCGGAATCCCGACTTATAACTAAGAAATCCGACTTATCCCGACTTACAACTCGGAAAACCGACTTAGAACTCGAAATTCCGAGTACGATTGTATTTTATTGTAGTGAATGGGGTCGCTTGGCATAACATAGCCCTACTTCGACTTCGACGTAGGAAGATCTTTTGTAAATACTCCCCTCAATTCCCAAACTTTTTGCGAAGTTAAAGATGTTTTGAGGCCAAGTTTCTTTATATCTGTGAGTATCAAATATGCTCCTTCTAGATATTTTAGCCTTTGGTTTCATATCTTTTTGAGGTAATACCTCAGAGGGCCCTGTCCTGTCAAAAAGTTAGTGACTATTCTGAATCTTTTTTTTTTGAAGTTCTAGTAGCTTCTTTGTGTACTTAGGTGATTGTAAGATGAGTCTCGTTTTGCCTCTTTTTCCATTTTCTGAGTTCTTTCAATATAGGTGATCCCTAGTTGTGCCGCGAAAAGGTCCGTAAAACGGGGCCTAAGCGCCCACTCTGGCTAGTTGGTCGGCAATTTCATTGCCTTTCACGCCTCCCCATGTCCTGGCACCCACATTAGAGTAAGTCTGTTGTGGCCAGTTAGTTAAGAGCTTGTCGCCGTTCCTAGGCGAGCTTTGAGTGGAAGCAGAATGAAGCTAAAGCCTTTAGAAGAGTCGCAGAAGGGACACCCATTTTTATGTTTATTTTCAATACAAATTCCGACTAATAATTTGGAATTCCGACCTAGAACTCAGAATTCAAACCTAAAACTCGAAATTCCGACTTAGAACGCGGAATTTGTAATGAAAATAAAAATAATAATTTGTGTGGCCCTTCTACGCCTTCGTACGATACATTCAAAATTTACAGGAAATAAATCTATGATTCTATTAAAACTAATATATGTCAATAACTGTACAATTACCAAAAATTCCATAAAAACTTTCATCGAAATTTTCGCCATAAATTTCCCTAAAAACCTCGTATGTATAAAACGACTCTTTACAAATTGATATATTGTCCCATATTTTGTCTGTTCATCAAAAGATAATTAAAAATCCATTCCCAAGTAACATACCCTATATAGTGACTAAATTTTGATTAAAATTAAGTGTTCTTTGTCTTAATTATTTTAAAGTTGCTGCAAAATTATAAGAAAAATTAAAGTTAAGGAAATTTAGGCTTATATATTTAAAATATATTTTTTATATTCTGTTTTAATATTTAACATCTTTATTTTTTTTAATATTAATTTAATACTTTGGTACTTACAATATGCAGCATCTGTAGTTCCTTTTCTGCATTTGTCACAGTCACCCCTACCACTACCCCTATCAAGACTAAGACCGCAACCGTGCCGCCTACCATGATTATCAGTGTGTTACTGTTCCTTCTGTTTTTCTGAAATTTGTATATATTATTTTTATTATGAATTAATTAGGTTTTATTTTTATTAATTAGTTTATTAATAGACCAGTGGCATTAAGAAAATCAATTCATTTTTATTATTCGGTGCTCCTACCGCAGAAATTAAAGAATAATAAGATTTATGGGCACACCCTAAAAATGGAACAATAATGTTTTCATCGAAGAAGGAGGCATATTTTTGAATGTGCAACATTGCAAAGAAGATATATTAATAAAGCTTCCTTGCTTCAGGGCCTTGGGTACTTTAGGACAATTGGGCCCCTGTGCCTATGATGACAGGGAACTATTTTAATAATACAGGCAAAAAGGATAGGTAGGTGGGCCTACTTTTAGCTGTTGGTTTGTTTTGTACAATCTTATTTATTATAGAAAAAAATTTACTGTTGTCCGTAATATTGGTTTTTCGTTGGGTGATCTGACCGAAACTAGGAGGCCCCATGGAACGTGGGGCTCTGAGCACCCGCCCAGAGTGCTCAGTGGCAAACACGGACCGGCGTTGCTTAATTTGTAAATTTTTGCGTTTCTTCTTTTGTTATCGCCCTTGCTGTTTGGCTCATGTTTATTACCAGCCCATAGGTACCAACCTATTTTTGAAAAAAAAAGTTTTAGTGCAGGGCAGGGTGGTGCCAATTTTAGTTCTACAAGCCCTGTGGATTCATAATTATCTAACTGTTTCATAAATTATATAACATCTACAGGGAATAACTACGTAATCGTATATGTATATATAAAGATGGTTTAAACATTTCTTTGTAATTTTATTCTCAGAAACAAACGAATGGCCCAAACCGCAATGTGGTCTTAATATTCTTGTTATGGGGTATAAGGTGTGCATAATGTCATTGTCACTTCAATTGTTTTTTTTTTCATTTAGTTATTGTCAAAAGGACAGAGCAGGAAATTCATGTTTTCATTGCGCAACGCAAAATAGTTAGATTTGAGTAAGTGAATGAGTGTGCTTAACCAAGTGGTATTTTGCAAAGACCTTAAGCACAATTAGATTAGTTCAGGAGTTGGATTCCATATCCTCTACCACTGCAACTTGCACAGGTGTATTGAAGATCCTTCCGCAGATGACATAAGGCCTTGCAGTGGCACATAAGTGTTTTGCAGTTTTTGTTCCTAGCAGAACCTACATAGATTTTGTTCTGCCAGGCCTATTGTCCAACTAGTACGATTCTTACTACCTTTCGGTTGTGATTCAGGAGGTCGCGTGTAAATTCAGGCGAGTATTACTTTATGAGTTTTTTTGCCTGTTGTTGTCCTGGGTTTCTTATTTACCAGTCCTGAGACTTCCTTACAACCCATGATCTAACCTGGCATGACGGAATCTCGGAACCTACCATTGCCCTCTAGAGCTGTCCTTTGCCAGTTTATCGGCTTCTTTATTGCCTAGGCGATCCTCATGTTCTGATACCCAAGCAATAGTTTATTGGACGCACCAACCTCCTCGAGGGCAGTTATACAGTCCTGTAAAAGGTTTAAAACTGATTTTATAGAAGCTGATTGCCTTGATGACGGCTTGGCTGACAAGTAAATTACTATATTTTTACTCATATCTCCGTTTGAAGATTTTCCTAGTACATTGTTCTATGGCTTCAATCTCCGCCTGGAAAACTGTGGGGTGTTGTCCGAGACTTATGTGTATTTTCGTCCTAAGTTTGTCTCTCTATATACCTGCTCCAACTCCTTGGTCTGTTTTGGAGCCATCTGTAAGCCAAATTAAATCAGCTTTAGTGGGAGGGCCTGCCATCCAGTCCTTTCTATTTGGTATAATTGTTTAAAAATGTTTGTTTAGCCAGTAGCTTGGTACATCTAACAAAGTTATTTGACTTCTTGGTTTTCCTTTGAACTTCCATAGTATGGCCCTTTCTTGTCTTATGATAGGACGTTTGCCTTATTTCAGACGGCGTTGTACCGATTTAACTTCACCCTGTATGAATATGTGTAGTGCACAATACGAAGAATCCAAAAAACCCAGGTGTTTATTTGGTGTCAGAATTTTAATGAGGCTCGTGCAACGGCTGAAAGTTTGCCGCACGCGAGACCTCCTAAAACTTCGTCATCATAAATCAACATTCACCTAATAAACGACCTTATTCTTGCTAGTAGAAAAATTTTTGCTCTTAAAATTCACATTACAAATTAGTATTGGGTTCGTCGAGAAAATCATTTATTACCATCTGCATTACCGAAAACTGTGCAAAAAAGGTTGGTTGGTTTTAGCGTGCCCATAGTTGCACTGCCCCCTCTTGGCTTATTAAGCTCCCATTTCTTGTTATTATAGAAGTTCGCTTTCCTTTTGTGCAGAAGAGAAATTTCACTCTATACATTTCTAAACAGTATATTAGGTCTTCTGTATGTCAGGCGTTTCCTCCTTCACCCCGCAAAGCCTGTATGTTGTGGGACCATTATGCATGCACCTTTTTTTGCATTTCCTTAGATGACAGTGGCTTGTCAGAAACCCTTCTATTTGTCTTAACTAAGTGCGCCCCAAAATGAGGACCTTAACGGTTGGTTTTTTGTGGAAGGGTCGCCTAGCATTGCCATCGCATGTCTTTGACCGGGTCATGCATACCAACGATCCAGATGTTGTTTTTTTGAGACCATCTGTCTACTGTTGTTTTTATTGCCTGTTTTGATAGTCCGAGAACTGGCTCTGGGCCGTTGGAAATAATTGAATTTAATAAAAAAACATTGTGTCTCCACTGAGCTTCTCAGGGTTTACCAAGATGAAGGTGATTTTGATCGATTTTTTGAACGAACGATGTACCATTATTACCTCTTCTTATTCTGACTTGCTCAAAAAGTTAAATCTGCATTTTATTCAAAAAGAAGAAAACGTTCAATCAAGAGTGTCATTCTGCTGCGCGATAACGCCCGATTGACTACTTATAACTTGAAAAAACTCATTATAGTCTGAATTCTATATTTTTTTATGCTCAACCAAATGCATTGAATAAAAATGGCATCTTCCGAGAATGCGTAGTCTTAGAAGGTAAATATGTAGGGAAATGATGTAATAATCGTTTATATTTGTGGTTAAATAAAAAGTTACAGGCGAAATTCGGTTTATTATTTGTACCCTTCATGTACTTTTCTTATTTTATGGTTATCAAATAACTTTTACCTGGACTATTATAAATTATCTAACTTTATTTTTGTCGGCTAATTTACATTTTCCTTTATTTTCATGAAAATAAAAATTATCATCTCTATCTGTATAACCTTGAATGTGAATAGAATTTTATATTTTATGTTTTTATGGTTGTTTATAAACATTATATTTTTGATAAAGTTATGTTTTATTAATTATACCGTTATTTCGAAAAACACAACTATAAAAGTATGGGTACATATATTTTTTAATGTTAAATAATATTGATAACTTGATAAGTTAAATGATCTGAAGGATCCGGTTTCCCAGGGTAGGAGTAGCTTATCGGAGATTCAAAATTTAAGAGTATTTATAGATACAGATTTATCTAACAAGGGCTGAACAGGTCCGTATTTGTGGTTTTCCTTGTATTTAAAAATAAATAAAAATGGCCATCTTATATATTTTTACCGCACAAACTAAGAGAATAATTTCGAAAATGATTTAAGTTGAAACAAAATAGATACGATTTTTTTTAATACGTTTTTTCGATACGGTTTGATAAAAAAATGTATTCATTTTTAGTAACAAACAGAATTAGTTTAATTAATTTTAGAAATTTGCAGAGATATATATATATATATATATATATATATATATATATATATATATATATATATATATATATATATATATATATATATATATATATATATATATATATATATATATATATATATATATATATATATATAATGTGTCCGCTTAAGTTCTGCACAAATGGGAATTTTTTTATTATTAATTTCTTCAGAAAATTTTATTTTTTATAAAAAGTTCTGCATGGTTCAAAACCTAAAATGTGGCTGTCAGATATTAAATTTTTCCAGACGTATACGAGGTTTGTCAAAAAATATGAATTTTGCCCAAGAGTAAACTACCTTTATTTTTAACAATATCGAAAATTGTTATTAAAAAAGTTGATCAGAACCAAAATTACGTTTAAATATGCAATTATGCCCATTTACGATGAAAAATTAGGTGTGTCCGCTTGTTCTGTACATATGGGAAACTTTTTAATATTAATGTAACGAAAAAAAGTTACTCTTTATAAAAAGTTCTGTTCTGAAAAATAATGTTGGACTATTCCAACTTAAGATAGTATGTACAGGATGATCAAAAATTAAAAAATACAAAATTGACCTAGAAGAAAAGTACTCTTAATTTTAATTTTAGAGCAAAATGGAATAAGAAAAATGTTGATTGGCATTAAAAATTATATCTGTTTCTACTCTTAGTAGACTATTATCGAAAATAAACTTAAAAATTTAAATATTAATTTTATTATATTGCCACCATCTCGCACCTGAATTTGAATTTTAACTGTCAGCTATGTTATTTGTCTAAAACATCAGTTTGAATATTTACTTAGATAAATATGCCGTTGAAATTGAGTATGCAAGCCAAAATTGAAATAATTTTAATTGTTGGTGACAATTACAAAACGTATCGGGAAACTGCCGAAATTTTTAACTACAGAAACAAATTCTATACGAGACGAACACACAACTAGCAATAACTGAAAATTTGTAATTTCTAAGAAGGTTTAAGAAAAGGTCAATTTATTACCTGATAATTGTCTCAAAAGTTGCCTCCACTCCGATATTGACCAAATTTGGTATACGGGGTTTTTTTTGGGGCGCTGATTGTGAATCTGAAAACATTTTTTTCGGCAACGTTTCGTTTTCGAGATATTCATCATTAAAGATCCTTCTTTTTAAACAGAATTCTTGACCTTTTAAAAACCTGTGTTTATATGTATTTTATACCTTTTTACCATTTTTGCAACATTCACTTTCAAACGCCGCAACCATGTGTACAATAGAGAATTATTTAGCAAACATGGCCGCCCCATTGAAGCTTCGCAATTTAATGAAAAAAAAAGTGTAATGTAAAATAAACATAAAAATGGTTTTTAAAAGGTGTTTATAAAATATAATGTGCCAATTTAGTGTAAATATTAAAACCTATGTAAAAAAGGTGAATATAGTAAAAATGAGGTTAGTTTGATTTTCAACTTTGATGATGAATATCTCGAAAAGGAAACGTTGCCGATTTTTTTTTCAAATTCGTCATCAGCGCCTCAGAAAACCCCCAATACCAAGTTTGGTTATTTTTGGTATACCAAGTTTGGTTAAAATCGGAGTGAAGGCAACTTTTGAGACAATTACCATTACCTGCAGCACAGAATAAATAGCATTTTATCCTTTTTGCATGCACTAAGATCTTTGTTTTATGTTACGTTTTTTAAAGAAGTTTTCTTTGCTAAAATACAAAAAGCGTTTCTGTTTATTTTGTGATTAGTGTCAAATTCATGTTGACAGTGTTTTAATTTGTGAATTTCTGTGTTTTTTATATATTACGTTTGATGTTCTTTTATTATTAAACTAAGATAAACGTGTGACCGCAATATCACTTAATTTAAACAACAATAGGCTTAATGCTTCAAGAAACCCTAAAATCCATTAACTCACCACCAGTAGTGTATCTGAACTACAAAAAGCGGGAGACTTAACGGTTTAATTTAAAATTTTCATGTCATAACATAGGTAAAAAATTAAATTATATTTCAAAATTTTTCATTTTTTTTTTCTAAAAGTAAAAGGGTCTGGCTCTGTGGCCTTCCCAAGCATACGCTACTGCTCACCACCACTCCTGTTTTAAAATAATGATTGTACCTGTCGCATTAAATTAATTTGTCATTACAATACGTCATAAATTATACAGGGTGTCTAAAAAGTCTGGAATATTGCAAATATCTTTAAAACCGCTTGTCATTTTTCAACGAATATTTCACTCATGTATAAATTTTTCCATAAGACACGTTAAAAATCAAAAAATTCAGCGAAAATTTCACGTTGTCTAGACAACGTGGTATTTCCACTTACTTATAAACACAGAACAATCGAACCTGTTTGTTTGTATTGTCAATTAGAAACGTCAAAATCAGTCAAAATAAGTCGATTTGGTCATGTACACGATGAAGAAATAGATAAAGTAATTAAAAAACGATTTTAGTTATAGTTTTAATTATGTTGCATGAAATTGAAAATTGTATGACAAAAAAATCATTTTAATAGTATAATACTCCCATATTTCTCCATTCTAGAAATATTCTCCCTAAATACCGCTCGTGCATAAAAATTAACCAGATAATTTTCATTCAAGCTTGTTATACAAATTCCACTCGTTCTTCGAACTCGTGGAATTATAAATAACAAGTTTTCATGAAAATTATCGGTATTTTTAAGCACTCGTGGTATTACCCCCAAAAATTTTACACCTATCACTTTGAGCCAAGTAGACAATTTTATTTTAATAGTTAACCATAGCAACCTTTATATTTTTCGGACTTTTTTTCCTCCTAGCTCTTTCTGCAAACTTTCACATTTGTACCTTAAAATTGTACTTTTAACAATTATATCATAACTATTAATAACTTAGGTGTTTTAAAGGGAACACCTTGTATATTTTTACGGATATTAATTAACCTTTTCGAGCCAATTACAGTGGTATATATTTTTTTGTGTTTATCGGTCTAAATGACAAAATTATATTCACTTAAAATTTTTCAAATAAGCAGTAATTTCTGTGAAGATTGTGAAAAATGTGTAATATATGTCATAATCAAGTTATTTGTTAAGTAGATAGAATCAAAAATCAAATACGCGAAATTCGTTGGGATACTCGTAGTAACTTGTTACGTCAATTTGGGGACAGACTTCGATATTGTCTAGCTAATATAATGAGGCGTGTTGTTAAATTCATCAGATGGTTTAGCGCTGAAATCTATCGTGACGTCACACTAGATTACCGCTAGTTTTATCCTTGTCCATATACTACTAAAACAACGGCCTTCTTTCTTTAGCGCTTTTCCATCAATTAATTTAAAAACGGCTTGATGAAACAGCGATTAGTGCGCACGATTCATCGATGAATTTAACAACACGCCTATGTGGCTAATATAATTTGAGTTGTTGCTTTTATGGCAATTTCGTTTATGACATTTTTTACATGTTTTATTGTAAATGTCATTCACAAAATTACCAAGCAACAAATTTTCATACAATCGAAATATTTTGCCAAAAATTTTTTTTTCTTATGTTATTATATACGATAAAATTTGCTTAAAATGGTCAATTAATGTCCGTAAAAATATACAGGATGTTTCATTTAATATAACAAAATTATTAATAATTTTTAACTCTTCCTGCATGCCTTTAAAAACCACATACATTCATCCAATCCCCTTTTTGAAATGATGTTGGTAGGTATTTTTTTTTAATTACCTACGAACGGTTTGGTAGAGACTTGAAATATTCCAGACTTTTTAGACACACTGTATAACAACAAACTTCTTAAAAAACTATTTTTAACCAAATTAAAACATTCTTATTTTAAATGTATCTTTAATTTATACAATTTTTAAGTTTGTTATGTTTCATGATAACGTTGACCGACTTTGTCACAAAAACGTTGACAGATTTTTTTGAATATTTAAGGGTTTTTGAGTCTGTTTTCGGGTCATCTGCAACTTAGGAACTGTCACTTGAATCTGTGCGTGCAAGTGTCTATTTCTGGACCCTAAAAAAAGCGATATAGGAAAAAATTCTACCCTTTAGTTTGGTGTTGGCCTATGAAGTGCTGCTGTTTTGCTATAACTAAGCCAAGAAATTAAATCATAAAGCCTAATTTTATATAGGTGGTAAAATAATAATGAAAGCAACAACAAACAAATTTTTTACGGTAGCTTATTAACGTACTGAATTAAAATTTATTTGTTTACACGTAAACATAAGTGAAAGAAGAATCCACGTGTTTACACGTAAATATTAGTTAAAGATTTTTTGACTTTTTTTTGTTTAGAACATGTTTTATTTTAAAATTATTAAACAATTAAAAAATAAATTAAATAAATATTTAAAATGTACCTTTTTTCTGCGATTTCTTTTGGATTTTTCTTTACTCATTTGCACTTAAAGATACCACTAAATCAGAACATTGTACCTAATAATTAATCAGCAAAGAGAACCTTCCAATCTTGACATTGAATATAATATGTTATTGGCTTTTTTGTTCCTCATGTTTTTTTCATACAACTCGTTTTTTAAGGTTAACCACGGCTATATTCTATAAAAGTATAATTGGAGTATACAATGGTTTAAACTTATAATGATCATTAACAAGTTTTGCTTTGTTTTTATTACGTCATAAACAATAAACTATTTCAGTATGTTTTTATAAACAAATAAAGTTAAAGTTTATTGGCTAAAATTCGATTCTGTGGTAAATATACAAAATTAATTCATAATAATTAAAACTTGCATCATATATAACACTTATCAACATAAACTGTAAAAAAAATAATATACAGCGCCTTTCAAAACGTCCACATCATATGTTTTTTTATTATTAAATTTAAATGAAAGAGTTAGGAATTAATTTGTACTTTAAATTCAATTAAAAATCATGCAGACTTGCTGCTAAAATATAACTTGTTTTCTGCCAAAATTGACATTTTTTTCAAAAATATGTCAAAAATTGCCTTATTTGAGGAAATTTTGGAAAAATATTCACTGGGTGTCTCAATTATATTTATACACGAAGTAACTTTGCCCTTGTACATGATACAAAAATATGTAAAGTGGTTCAAAAACAAGTTTATATTTTCAAGTGAGTTCCACATCAAAAATATATAATCAATTACTGCTGTTCTTTGAGATAAGTTAGTAAATAATTATCTAAAAGAACATAAAATAGTTTACCTACCTAATAGTTCTTACATTAAAAGACAATTAAATAAATATTATCCATTTATTTTTTGCTTTGGCAGTGACATCATTATTTTAGGGTACCTACTTTACTTAATACATAATTACAACGAAAATAGTATTTTCCTAATAAAATACCTTCACTCTTTACCACTAATAAGTATATTGAGCTGTTGATATATTTTATTAGGAAATCACTACTTCTTTTTCAATAAATTTAAAATAATTCTGTCACTGTTAGAGTGACAAATAAAATAATAACATTTAATTAATGACTTTTTCTTATAAAAACTACTAAAATATATAGGTAAGCTATTTTAGTTTATTTTAGATACTTGTTTACTCATTTTCTTAGTTATCTCAAAAATCAGCAATAATTGATGGAAGTATAGTGAATTATACATTTTTGATGAAGAATTAAATAAAGAGTCAAAATTTGGCTAAATAAACAGACGTTCCATTAAAATAAAATAAGAATTTCCAAACAAACAAGTTTTTTTGTATCATGTATAGGGACAAAATTATTTCGTGTGTAAATAGAGTTGTTATTGGGACACTCAATATATAAAAAAGTTGGTTCTAATGCCGATTTATGTCCTTGTACAAAATCTGATCCAGCTACGATGAGGTTGATTTTTGCATTTTCACTTTAACAAATAAATACCATTTTTAAATTGTTTTAAATAGTAAATATGTGTAAAAACTCAAAAATCTATATATATATATATATATATATATATATATATATATATATATATATATATATATATATATATATATATATATATATATATATATATATATATATATATATATATATATATTTTAATATATATATATATATATAAATATATATATATATATATATATATATATATATATATATATATATATATACATATAATTTGCTAATGTGGATATATTTATATGTAGGTAGGTGTATATATAATTAATAGTCTGTCCACGTGATTCTGAAGTTATGGCTGGTAGTCTTTAGCAGTGGCTAGAACCTAACGAAGCCGTTTTTTGAATTTTGCCCCCCGGACAAAAATAGGAGCAAAAAAGTGTTTTTTACCGTTAGCCGTACGGAAGGCGTCTTACGGAGACAGAGGCTACTTAATATTGTCTCTCGCCTGGCGGAGACATTCTTTTCATCTAGTGTTTCTAATAAAAACGCAACAATCACAGTTAGGTGAAATATCAGCTATGAAAACCTAAAAAATTCGTAAGGCAATGCATAAGTTTTAGGTTTTCGTAGCAGACACATAAATGTAATTCTTGCATTTTTATGGATAACATTCTGGGTCTTTTAGACATGTTTACTATTTAAAACACTATTCAGTTATTCGTAAAAGTGGAAATGTTATATAAATTTTACATCATTTTTTGTTATCATTTTCCGGTCTTTATTTTGATATGTTTAAAAAACGCAGTAACATAGGCAAAACTTTTTAAAAACTACTAAAGGGAAGTAAGTATTTTACTAACATAAAGATACGTTAATTTGAGTTAGATGAAATAGATTTTTCTTGCCAATAATAGTGAAAAAATCAACTTTATCAAAGTTGACTCAGACTGTACTAAAGATAAAATTTTATTAGAAACAGTTTTTTTAAGTATTTTTAAAATTCCCCCAAATGTTACCATTTTCGACACATTAAAAAAAAAAGAATTCATCGATAACAGATGTCATTTTAGCGAGTAAGTCTGCACAATTTTTATTGAATTTGAAGCACAAACTGATGCCCATCTCAAATATTATTTAAATATCTTTGAAAGGTGCTGTAGATTGTTTATTATTATTTTTTTTAATAAAAATATTTATGGTGTTCTGTTTTATAATACAACATGTCACATGGTGCATTTGCATTATTAGTTTTTGTACAGGCATCAATGTTTTTTGACATAGAATCTGATTATGGACAAGAGTTGATCGATGCACCCTTAATTTGGATGGCACCTGACACCACAGTGTAGCAAGGCTCAAAATATAAGGAGTGCCCCTCGTACTTAAAAAAACTGTTCGGAATATGGGTGCTTCCGAAAATTGTTTTTTTTTAAGTTTTAGATTTTGTTTTTGGCACAAGAAAAAACAACTTACATTTTTTCTGTTGTTTGGGACTCTCTTTTACATTTTTTTAACAAAAAGTTATCCTGTTGACTTTAACAATAAATACACTATTAAAATCCTTGAAAATTATTACGAAACCACAAATTTTAGAATATGTTCCCTTAGAACACATACAGGGTGTAAAAAGTATGATGCTCACGATTTTAATGGGCAATAGAGGAGCTCAAAACAAGTAGAAAAAGCCAAAAACATATGAGTCAAAAGTTAATTGTTTTCGAAATACGGCCTTTTAAAGTTTAAAAAAGTTGGCAACACCGCGCCTTTTTCATTGAAGCGACTCTCAACTTCGAACCTTTTTTTTGTTCTTGCATGTTTACACTTTTTTTAAGGAGATGTTAATTTAAGTACATACAAATAATAAAAATTTCTTTCTGCAACTTATTTTGATATTAAATTTAAGTAAAAAACAATCAATTATTGTTTGGTTTTTATTTGTAATTAAAAAATAATTGTACTAACCTCAAGAATGGGCTTAATATCCATTTTAAGAACACAAATTATTATGTTTTAAAACAGCACTTTTTTGTTTTGCTTAAAGAATAAGATTTCTCGATCGCACACATTCCGTTTTCATCACTCTTTGGTACACATGCAATACGTTTGTCTTGAATTTAAAACATATCGGCATATTTTCCCGATTTAAAAACATACAAAAATATCGTGGCCGGATCGGTGAGCTTCTTTAAACAACTGACTACCCACAATGATAGCTCTGTTGCCAATTGTTTTTTAAGTTTTTAACCGGGAGAACAATTGTTGAAAAATTATTTATTTTTTTTTATTTGTAGACTAAAACATTTAAAATTTAGTATATTTTTTTATCAAATGAATCTACTGATGAGCGATTAAGACAAAAGTTCCCAGTTGTTACGGTTTACAGAAATAACTGCTTTCGAAGTGCATGACTTTAACATCGTTTAGACAACAGTCTGTCAAGTTTTGACACATATGTCATATAAACTTTTCGACTTATTTTGAGCTCCACTATCGCCCATTAAAATGATGAGCATCATACTTCTTACACCATGTATAATTTTTGAAATGTTTAATTCATAGTTCTTTACATACTATCATTATACTTAATCTACATACCTAATGTGACACGTTTATCTCACATACCTTGCATATAAAAACAGAAAATCTAAATCTCATTTTCAACTAAACACATTTTAAGAAACTTTAACATCTTTTATACTAAACGGTTTTATTTGAACTTTTAACTAAGCAAAATACACTTAAAAATAATTAAGAATACATTGTAGCCCCTAAATCTAAAACCTACTAATCCGTTTTAAATTACGGACTGCCAAACAATTTTATCAAAAATTTTATCAGCTAGGAACTTACCATGGTAGTCCGATTGGTGCCAGATGATTTTTTACCTTTTATAAATATAAACATGTTATCTACTTATTTCTGATCATTTTAAAAGTTGTGTTTAACCGTAATTAGCCCGAAAGCACTTTTAATTTTACTATTTCATACGCAAATTTTTATTTTTATTGCAAGTTACATACTAAAGGATATAACAGCATTGTTTGCAGATAACAATGGTGATAATAAGTTTAGTCGCGGTGTGAGATTGCGGTAATAAATATATTTATCTTTTATTGTGGCAATATGTATAAGAATACAAGGTAAAAATTATGAATTATTTAGTCTTATTATGATCGACCGTGAAATGTGCTGCTGGCAGAAGTCTATTCTTTCTTTCCAAATATCCAAATCGTGTTAGTAAACTGCCTCTTACTTTACTTAAAATACCCAAAGAGTACTAAGTTGTTCTATAAGTTTTGTCGTTCGATAAGAAAAAACCTGATTTTATGCTTTAAAATGCACTTTATTTTTAACGCACGCAGTGTGTCTAATAAATAAAATGTTTTAACGTGTTTTTCCTCCTATCATGACTTCGTTATCGTTCCACACAAAGGTATGATATTTGGTATGCAAAATTTACATAAGTATTTTAATTACCTGTAAAGAATGAAAATGTTATGTCAAGTGGGTCCTGCTAATAATAATAATAATAATAATAAGTTTATTTTTCCAGAAATTAATACAATTTTTATATAAACATTTAAATAAACATTTTAAGCGCAGAAGCAACATTTGTTGCTGGTTAGCGCTGTTTTGTAATGTCCCGGTAGTGTCACTACTTGGGTAAAACCAAGGTAAAACTGTCACATTTGAGTTAAAAGTCACAAATCGAGTAAGTTTGTTACAATCAGAATTTTGAGTCACAATATTGTAATCTACTTTTATATTAACACATCCCAAATTTTAGGTAATTTTAGAAAAAAATCGTATTTCTAAAAGCCATTTTTTAAGTTCATTTTTAAATAATTTTGAAAACATCATTTTTTTAATGTTATTTGGCAGCAAATTTAAAAATTTTGGAGCTAAGAAATGTATAGATTTGTGCCCAATTTCCCTTCTGCTAATCGGAACCACCATACAATCTTTTTTATACCTAGTGTTTATTTTATGAGAAACACCTTGTAGTATAATTTAACACTAACACTAACATGAAAATATTTAATAAAATAAAGTTGTCTGATATCAAATACTTTTGCCTCAGAAAATAATTGATCACTAGAATATTTCTTGTTTCTATTAAAAATAATTTTAAGGAGCCATTTCTGGGACACTTCTAATTTATTTAAATAACAATCCCTTACACTGCCCCAACCAGAAATGCCATAATTAAATTGTGATTGAACCAATGCGAAGTATATACCTATTTTTAAGTTGTTCTGGTTTGAGATAATATTTTAGGTGGGAAAACCGAGTAATAAGATTTTTGGTTTTTGAAAGTATATGGTTTATTTGTTTATCCCATTGAAGGTGTTGATCCACAATTATTCCCAAGTGTTTAATACTGTCAGTTTTCGAAATATATATGTTCTCTCCTACATTCAAAAAGCTTGATTCAGTGTAAGTTTGTTGCATTAAAACTACTTAAAAATATCACTTAAGTTAGACTCCGCCTTGTTTTTGGCATCAAGCCAGGAGTCTCCCAAGTAAAAGTTGGCCCTGTCATCAGCAAAACTGATAACTGTACCAAGAAAATTTGTTTTTAAAAGATTGTTTAGGTATATTGCAAAGAGAAGTGGAACAAAAACTGTCCCCTGCGGTACACCACAGGTGACAGCTCTCATGTTACTCTCCACATCATCTATTTTTACGTACTGGTTTCTTTCACTTAGGTAACTCTTAAACAAATTAAGTACACTGCCTCTGATAAAAATATGTTCAAGCTTTTGAATGAGCTTTTTATAACAAACTGTATAAAAAGCCTTGCTCAAGTCAATAAAAACGCATAATGATGGTCTTTTTTATCCAAGGCGTTATAGATTTCGTTTATGAGACTGATTATTGCCTCTTCGGTGGACCTTCTCGCTCTAAAGCCAAATTGGTTTGCAGAAATTAGTTTTTGTTTCTTTAAAAACGAGACAAGCCTTTGTTTTATTATTTTTTCAAAAATTTTTGATAGATAAGATACTCCATTTTAAGAGTCGCCCATTTTAATACGAGTGACTGACTGACCGACTGACTGACTCACTCATTAACTTATCAAA